>JAWNMZ010000142.1:0-26602 GCA_035043445.1 Drosophila silvestris
AATCCGATTTTTAGAACCCGCTCGAAATTAGTTTCCCCTGACTATTTATAGGCGTAAAAACGAGCATCTTGTGGGAATTGGAACGAAGATGCGCGCTCCCGCTGAAGATGCAATTTCTATATTGTGGTGATGGAGTTGATGTTGTTGGTAGTGGTGGTGACGGAGTTGGTGATGGAGCTGGTGTTGGTGGTGGTGGTGATGATGGGATTGGTGATGATGTTGTTGTTGTTGAAAGTGGAGTGGGTTAGGATTGTTGGCGATGCTTGCATTGGCCACATAAGTTAAATGATCGAAGTAATTTGGGTGGCTCTGTCCTTGAGTTGAGTTATTCCGGGCGACATAGTTAAATCCCTCGATTTGGCGTTCATTACGTTGTTCTTGTTGTTGAACATTTTAATTTTTTGCTTTTTGTTTTCTTTTTAAACTTTGAATGCACAACACACACGAGTTGACGGATTGCAGGGTTCGAAAACTACTAAGGTTTTTAGAATCAGAATCCAAAATATTAGATATGAAGCCCGCAGGTGCACAAGGCAGCGCAGGCTATTATTTCAAATTATTGTGAAATTATCATAAGGAGGTCAGTCAAACAGAGTGCACTGTAAAAGGGAGAGAACCAAACACACACGAAGCAAGGTACCAGCACGTGGCAATAATAATTTAATTATTGTGCGTGATAACATTCAGGTGTGCGGTGTCCTATTAGTTCTATACATTGACAAAAAGTGAGAAAAGAGAAGCATGCATTACCTTTCCACTGATCATTGCACCCACCCTCAAACATCAAATCATGTACATGCACAACAGTGCGGCAGCTGCTACGCTGATCTTCCACTTGATTCTAGCACACAGGTTACAGGTTACACGACCTATCGCACAATATCCTCCTTAAAACCACAATCACGTACGATTTAGCAATTGGCTTCAAATCTTTAATAGTTGAAAGAAAGACTAAGCGTTGGGCTGCTAGTCTACGAATATATGAAAAAAGTTTATAACGTTAAAATATCTTGTAATTAATTGGAACATAAAGCTATCAAAAAGGTGATAGCACAAACAGTATTCTTTGATTTTCCGAAGACAATTCTTCGAATTAAAGTAGAATCAGTTATTGGTTAAGGGAAATCACGAATGACATATTTATAATGTCAAGATGCAACCACTTTATAAACGGATAATTTCCAAAATTCGCCTGTCGTGTGATATTTTTAATATTATTGTTGGCAGCAGCAGCAGCAAAGCACTATAATTGATTAGAAGCTCTAATATGCTTGAATTTGGAGCCCTGCGTGGCCTGATATAAATGTTGTTAGTCTTAATTACATATCCACATTATGTTAAATGCAGTTTGAGCTGCAGCAGCCGACGTTAGCAGCGCTCTCATTGTACAGCGCTCTCTTTGTGCAGCACTCTCTCTCTCTCTCTCGATAAAGTGCGTGCGCTGATCGGCCGGCTGCTGCAGCTAATCATTCGTTTCGCATAGCTCTAGCTTATCGTTCGGTAATCTCGTTGTGAAAAGATTTAGCAATTGTCTTCAAATCTTTAATAGTTGATAGAAAAGACTAAGCGTTTGGCTTCTAGTCTAAGAATATATGAATAAAGGTATTAATTGGAACATAAAGCTATCAAAAAGCTGATAGCGCAAACAACCTTGATTGATGATAAATCGCGATATGTTCACGTATATTTTATCAAAAATAAATCAGAAGTTCTAAATGTATTTAAGAACTATAAGAACATGGTGGAATGCCATATGGGAAAACGGATCAAAGTACTTCGCAGTGACAATGGCAGAGAATATGTAATCAACGAGCTTGACATATTTCTGAAACAAAATGGGATCGTCCATCAATTGAGTGTGCCTCACACACCCCAGCAAAATTGAGTTGCAGAAAGGATGAATCGTACCCTCGTGGAGATGACGCGATGTATGCTGCTAGAGGCAAAACTGAAAGAAAGTTTCTGGGCAGAAGCTGTACATATGGCAGCTTATCTACAGAATAGATCGCTTACAAAAGCAATGCTCCACAGTACGCCATATGAGTTATGGACAGGGCGGAAGCCACCCGTTGGCTACCTTCGTCCATTTGGGTGCTTGGCGATAGCGTTCGACAAGACACAGAATCGGAAATTTAGACTGAAGGGTATAGATCAAGCTAAAGCATATCGCCCTACAACAGCGCCAGTGCAAAATTATCGTAAACCGTGATATATATTTTGTTGAGTCAACAGCAGAATAAAGTGCAGTTGATATACCCGCGTTAACCGATTTTAATTGCAACAAGGTAATTACAGAGTAAAGCGAATAGTGGCAAGGATCACCAAACCAACAAAAGATATATCAGCAAAAAAAATTAACCGGCTTGAAAGAAACAGCATAAGGGTCTTTGCACTAAAACGTGACAAAAATGGCGCAATAGAAAGATAGAAGTCTAGGCTAGCCAAGCATATAGATTTGTGTTATCACTTCGTGCGTGAAGTTTTTAATACTGATTCAGCTGGAATATTGTCCAACGAGTCAAATGATGGCAGATATCTTAACTAAGAATTTGAGCAAGTCAAAACATGAAATTTTTAATAGATTGCTTGGTCTCAAATTAATTGTCAATAATATGTATTGATGGGGAGAGTGTTGGAAATATGTCAAATATAAATTCAACATTCCGATTAGTAATGTTGGATAGCGAACGGCCTCCCCGGCGAAGTTTCTCCGCAGCTCGTGGAAACATTATGAAAAGTTCAGTAAATCCAAAAGTACCGCAGGATCTCCCTGCGGAGAATGACGCAAGACATTTAGAATATCGAACCGTAGACGGGTAAAGATCTTTTCGTATGGTAGACCACCCTCCACACCGTGCTGCATCAGCACCAAATAGGAGAGTGCCGCAGGCACAGCAAACTCCGGCTTCGAGGCGTGTGACAGTGGTAATTGGACCATCCCGACCACCACGGCCAGCACCGAGGCAAGGCGCACAGTGCCCAAAGAAGAAGGATGAGTTCCTGCCACCGAGTGGACAACCCGGTGGGCTGGATGACCCGAACCGGAGGAACCTCTGCGGTTCGAGGGTCAAATGGTACCTACGGTACCTCCAGCAAGGACTTACTCCTGATGTAGCCCTGAAAAAGGGCAAAGAGCCCAGGGAAGCAGCTACAGCACCTGCGCAAGCCCCGAAGAGACGCATCAGCACTCTCACACCACCGGTGGCCACCCCCAAGAGGGTGTGCCCGGAGGGCGCTGCTCGCGGCTCAATTGCGGCGTGGGTGCCCGCCGAGAAGGGGGCAGAATGCTTGGACCTCCGTCCGAGCCCAACGCGTGCAGCGGCCATGAAGCCTCGATTATTATATGCAGATATGGCAAAAAAGGTAAAGGTGGCCGTGTTGCCTGTGGAATTTCCCCAGGCTATGCTCAGTCACGGAGTCTTGTTCTGTGTTGGAAGAGACCATCATAGACGAAGTCATTGAGGTCCCATTCGCCGGCATTCATTTCCGGGTTGGTTTCCTGGTTATTGACTACTCGGATGAGGCCTCAGCCGATTGGCTGAGAACCGTAGCATCACGGCTACAATCGTGGAAGAGCGTGCCCCTAGAATGCAAGGTGGGAGACGACATACCGTCGGCCCACTGCCCTAGAAGTGAGGATCGGTCGACCGAATCCCTGTTGGTTCTGCTGAGGAACCAGAACAGGATCGAGACCGACACATGGAAGGTGATATCCAGGAGGAACCCTCCTGGTTATTGGGATAGATGAACTATCCAAAAATATTATTGTAGAGAAGGGGCACCAAATCTCCTTCCGTTACGGGACCATTTCCGTAAGCGGATTAAAAAGGACGATTTGAGCAAAGCCACAGCCTGCTCCAATGGGCAAGGAGATTATCAAAGTTGATATTCTCACCACATCAGACACTCCTGTCACAGAGCAGATCAGTCGCATTGCGCAGTCCGCCGACTTGTCAGAGGACCTCGCAGAGGACGAGGAGTTGGCAGAAGTGACGCTCGGCCAAGAAGATATGCTGGGGGACGAGGACATCCCTATGTCCTCACAGGAACTGGCGGAGGAGCTGCAAGATGCAGCAGCAGATGATGTCGATATGACGAGCAGTGGTGATGAGGGCAACTGCAGGCCCCAATCACCGTGTCAGCTGGAGCCTCTTCCTCTAGTAGATGACTAAGGTCATCGATACAGGGCTGGCTCATGTAAGCATCCACCGAGCTAAGGCAGCCTCAGCGGTCTTAGCAAGGATGCTTACCAAGCAACACCTTGGGCTAGCCCTGGTACGGGAGCCATGGGTCAACAATGGCATTAAAGGCCTGATCACCGTAAAAAAGCAACAAAAAGCAAAAGTTGCAAAGAACGGCCTGCGTATGCATGACAGGAGCAATGCACACCTGCCAAACAATGGCCCTTGAAGCCGTAATGGAGCTCACACCACTCCACCATACCATAAGGCTCCAGCAGAAAGCCACGCTTTTAAGGATGTCGGCAAAAAGAGTTGGGGGCTATCTTATCCTAAGCCGTAAAGATGCCCAACTCCTTTCAAATGAACTGCCCCTGCTACTGCAACCCAAGGACGAAATGAAAACCGAATACAGCTTCGAGCGAAATTTCACAGTTCGTATGAGCAGTAAAGAGACTGGACAACTCTGGAAGAGGTCCACCCTATGAAACCGCACAACATAAAATGGATCACTCACCAATTAGGGCACAGGTCTTGGAGTGGTGGGCCCTCGTATATCCTACCATGAATCCCTGGGAACGCAAATCAGCGTATTTCAAGCTGAGGTGTGTGCGATAGGGAGTATCGTAATACGGACTTATCCTTCTTATCTGATAGTCAAGCATCATTGAACGCTTTACTGGGGGCTAAGATAACATATAAAGTAGTCCTTTATGCAACTCCTTCAGGTATTCGTCCGTCCAGCGAAAGCAAAACTGCTGATTCAACGTTTTAATCCGCTGCCAACGGTTCAAAATTGAGAGGGCACTCTCTTTACTTTCTGGCTCAGAAATTGATAGAAGAGGGCCACCGATTAGGAAGTGGCCTGTAAAAAAGTTCTTTAAAAATGTTTACGCCTGCTTCTCATATACCTCCCATATGTGGAGCGCTGGGAGGATTGAAGTGCCATGAAAAGTTTATATACTAAGTTGTGAGAAGCGATCTTGTTGTTTCCAGGAAGTCACGACTAACGACTTTTGAGCCTCCAACGAATGTTTTTGCCGTTATCGGAATAAATTTGCATAGGACAGCCACGTCTTGCCACAAAGCGAGCAAAAGCCGCCAGGAATTTGAAGCTGACTGTTCACTAAAAGCCGCTTGTTTTCAAAACGCTTTCAAAAGCTTAGCTTTAGTCAGTTCCTTGCTGTTAAGCTCAGTTCGGATTGGGAAGGATATCCCTTTGCAACGCTAAATAAAGCGAAATGCATAAGCCATAACGGGGAGTGCCTTATCGAGTCTGGAAAATCTATCGAGAAGGTTTTCCATTGCTGGCGACCTGGACTGGCTGCATTTGACTGTACGTTGTTCCACCTCTGTCTGTACCCATCTTGAAATGCGGATGTACTAGAGATCCGGATAACTTGTGAGAAACTCTTGACCACTTGATAAAAGGTCATTTGGAAGAGGCTGGTCCCAGTCAAGATCTTTGAGCCAAATTTGCTGCATAAAGATCTGCGCTCGGTATAATGCAAGGCAGCAAGCTCATCCTGCTGTATCGAAAGAGCTTGGCGATTTGTCAGAGTACTCGCGTTTTGTGAACAACTCTTGGCTACCAGTTCGGTACGCACGAAAAGAGTAAGTCATCGGAAGTGGCTTGCAACTTTATCTCTAAAGTTTTCGCACGTGCTTGCGATCTCTCGTGAAGTCTCAACACAGTAGGTGATGCTTGATGAATAGCCTTGAGCACATCCTTTGAATTTGAGGTCCATGGATACAGCTGCTCGTTGTTTCGCGAAAGAATCAACATCTCAGGATCTGACCTGTCAGATTGCATTGGAGGATAGGTCCTGGATGAAGGATGCCATTCAGGCTATTTCGATTTGTACGAATTTGATGCGTTAAACACAACGCGAACAGGAAGTAATAGTTATTTGAACTATCATGTGGAGGAACTCGTCACATATGCCATAAGTCTATTTACTCCTGAATCACTGAGTCGTATTGCTCTTTGAGGGAGTCGTTTGCGTTCAAACGGCTCTCGTTTCATATTGAGCAAGTGCCATGGACCTAGAATGTCCCAGAGCTATGATCAGGGTGTAAAAGTGTGACGGTATATCTGCCGTTCTCGTTCCTTGTTGTCGTACCAACAAAAATCTTCGCACAAAGATTCGGAGTCCTTACGAGCTTCGCTGGAAATCCTGGAAAGGCAGTTTGATTTTATTAAACAAACTTTGAGAGATAAATGTCGCCTCTGAACCTGAATCAATCAGCGCTCGTGCTGTAAATATGGTGCCCAAATGGTCCTCATTTATTATAGCTGTTCCGAGGAGTACACCTTGTGTATTGGAGTCAAAGTAGTTTTGAACGTTTGAGGAAGTGGATTGTATATTTTTACTTGTACTTGGATCGTTCAAAACACTTTGGGTCGGGGAAACTGCCGTATAGGTCGATGGAGGAGGGCCTCCTCTATGTAGAAATGTATTGTGGCGGCCTTTGCACGTATAACAGTTATGTATACTTGTGCAGTCTTTTATTTGATTACCTCTAGCGAAACAGTTCATACACAGCTGCTGTTGCTTTATGAACGCTGTTCTTTCCTGGATACCCATGTGCAGGAAACTAGGACAAAGGCGAATTGGATGATTTACCTTTTGACAGAGTTTACACGTTTCCGTCTTTGGAGTTACCTTGGTCTCAAAGGAATTGACAAACTTTGAGGTAGATTGAGACCTCGTTGTCTTCGCATGGGACCTTGAGTTTGTTATCGGCCTCACATCCTCAATGGATTTGTAGCGTGCGATTACGCTCACTGAGGAAGTTGCTTAAATCGTCCCATTGACGGGATAGCGGCTTTGTCGGACAGCGACTGCTCCCACAGCGACAACGTGATCTTTGGCAGTTTGGAAGAGGACAGGAAAACTAACAAGCAATCCCAGTTCCTTATGGAACTTTGGGAATGCTCAAGACCTGTTAGGCAACCTTGGATGGTGCTTTGGATTTCCTTAAGGGAAGTTTCTGTCTCGACTGCAACAACCGGCATGTTGAAAATTATGTGAAGCTGGCTGTTCACTAAAAGCCGCTTGTTTTCATAACGCTCGCAAAGAGCTCGCCATGCAGAAGCAAATCCATCATGGGTGAGTGGGGACTTTGCGACGATCGACTTGGCCTCACCACCAGTTTTAGCGATCAAGTGGAATAGTTTCTCGAGTGAGGTGAGGCGAGGATTGTCGATATAGTTGGCCGTGAAGAGATCGCGGAAAGTAGGCCACTTTAAGTAATCTCCACTAAACACCTCTATGTCGAAAAATGTGAGATTACAACCTCTGGAGATGGACGAACGGGGTGGGGGTGCCATGGAATGCCGAGAGTGGGTAGGGTATTTGACCAGGACCTTGAGCATCATCAATTGGTTCCCTCCATGAAGGGATATTTCATGGGTAAATTGAGACAAAAGACGGAAGAAATGACAGGCATCAGGAATGATAATTGGATCTTTTTCATTATAGCTTAACGACTCAGATGCCCTTAGACGACCGCAAGCTCGCATAACTCCCTTTTGGTCAATAAACGGATTTAGATTGCGGATGCTGCTCGATGCTGGAACCGGCCTTTTCTCAAGCGTGCAGTTGATTTTCTTGGAATACTCTATGCGCTGAGTATTGGAAATAAGTAAAAGTTTAACTTTAGTCAGTTCCTTGCTGTTAAGCTCAGTTCGGATTGGGAAGGATATCCCTTTGCAACGCTTAATAAAGCGAAATGCATAAGCCATAACGCGGAGCACCTTATCGAGTCTAGAAAATCTATCGAGAATGTTTTCCATTGGTGGCGACCTGGACTGGTTGCATTTGACTGTAACGTTGTTCCACATCTGTCTCATGAATTGACTCGATTGGGGATGGCCATTGGTCTTGAGGCAGTTGTAACCATTCTGGTCCATGCCACCGCAGACAGTCGGTTGCTAGGTCCTTTGGAGACACTTCTCTGGGATATGGGCCAGCTCAGCTAGATTATGTTCAGAGCGAACATGAAACCATTTAGCGGCATCGACGAACTGCGTGATCTTAGCCATAATTTTAGCCACAAAGGTTGTCCATTTACATGGTGGTTTATTTAACCAAGCTAGCACAATCGTTGAATCTGTCCAGAAATATGACTCGCACTGATCGGTGAACAATGTGGAAGGAGAGCAGAACTTAATTCTGCCAAAAGAACAGCACCGCACAACTCTAGACGAGGACATGAAATGGTCTTCACTGGCGACACCTTTGCTTTTGCCATGAGGAGATGAATTGAGACCTTGCCATTGGTCTCAATTCAATTGCAATTGCAGCACCATAAGCACGTTGGGAAGCATCGCAGAAACCATGGTACTGAAATCTTCCTTTTGGATGGAACTATACCCATCTTGGAATGCGGATGTATCGGAGATTCGGAAAACTTGTGAGAAACTCTTGCCAAATTGATAACAACTCATTTGGTGAAAGTACCTCGCGTTTTGTGAACAATTCTTTGGCTATCAGTTGCGGTAGGCACGAAAAAGAAGTCATCGGAAGTGGCTTGTCATTTTATCCCTAAAGTTTTCGCCGCCCTTGCGTCTTCGATCTCTAGGAAGTCTCAACACGTAGGTGATCCTTACGAATATCCCTGAATACATCCCTTGAATCGGAGGTATGCAGGAATGGATGCAGCTGCTCGTTGTTTGGTATGCTTCCCGGTTGGAGTTCACATCCTGAGCCAGTTGGTGGAGAACTCGTGTGGCGAGGAAAGGAGCACAATTCACGCTGAACGTGACTGTGTTTATTTCGTCGTCGCACAGCTCTTCGAAAGAATCGCCTTCTCCTGGATGAAGGATGTCATTCATGCTGTTTCCATTTGTAGAATTTGATGCGCGAAACACAACGTCGGGTTTGAATACAGCATGATGCTGGAGGTAATCGTTTTCTGAGCCATCATGTGGAGGGACTCGTCGCATATGCCATAAGACTATGTACTTCTTAATCACTGAGTCGTATTGCTCTTTGAGGGAGTCGTTTGCGTTCAAACGGTTCTCGTTTCTTAGGAATTGAGAAAGCGCCATGGACCTGGAATGTCCCGAAGCTATATGATCAGTAGTGCGAAATGGTAGTGTGACGTCGTATTTACCGTTCTCGTTCCTCGTTATCGTATCAAAAAAATTCTTCTCACAAAAAAAAGAACGAAGTTCTTTACAAGCTTCGCTGGAAGATCCTCCACCTCCCAAAATTTGGGGAGAAGATTTTCAAGCTTAACATCGGCATGTGCCGAAACTTGAGATGGAATCATATCCGCTCCTATTAGGACATCTCTCTGCGAGCTACGAAATATGAAAGGATTCGCTAATGGAAAAGTTGGCAGGTCTATTAAAGCACTTTGTGAAATTATGTAGGAAGGAAGATTCCTTGTCAATTCTGGAAGAACATATGCAGAAGTTTCAATTTTGAATCCTCTGGTTTAAGGGAGAGCCAATATGACTTGAAGATTGTCAACGCTTCGTGAGGACAAGCTCCGAATCAATGCAGACCACGGCTTTAAATTTGGTGCCCAAATGGCACACGTTTATTTCAGCTGTTCCGAGGAGTACTCCTTGTGTATTGGAGGCAACGTAGTTTTGAACGTTTGAGGAAGTGGACTGTATATATTTACTTGCACTCGGATCGATCAAAACACTTTGGTTCAGGGGAAATGGCCGTATAGGTCGCCTCATGCGTAGAAGTGTATTGTGGTGACCTTTGTACGTATGGCAGTCTACGCTATACTGAGTGTAAGTCTGTAATTTAATCGTCCTATAGCGGGACACTTACTACGTAGCTGTTGCCGTGATGAACGACTGCTCCCACAGCGACTACGTGATCTTGTAGAACAGGTTTGGAAGTGCCCTACGAGGAAGACGATTTATCGGAAAGCGACTGCTCCAGCTACTTGTAGTGCTATGGCGAGTGCTGGAAGACCTGTTAGGCAACCTTGGATGATGCTTTGGATGTTCTTAAGGGAAGTTCCTGTCTCGACGGTGACAACCGGCAGATGGAAAAGGATTTGAAGCTGGCTCTTTACTAAAAGCCGCTTGGTTTCGAAACTGCTCGCAAAGAGCTCGTAATGCAGAAGCAAATCCATCATAGATTAGTGGGGAATTTGCGACGATCGACTTGGCCTCACCACCAGTTTTAATCGTTCAAGTGGAATAGTTTCTCGACTGGAGTGAGGCGAGGATTGTCGATATAGATGGCCGTGAAGAGATCGCGGAAAGTAGGCCTTTTTAAATTATATCTTAACACCACTGTGTCTACAGGGCTTATACATCGTCACTGGAAGCCCCTTGACTTAATGCTCTTGAACATGTTTCATATTCCTTCTCTTAACATGATTGCGGCGTCACGGAGATGAATTCGGATAATGGCACTTTCGATTCGGATTTGTTTACCGCTGACCTCGTCTTAATCGGACGTTTCACTAGTGGCGCCTTTGCCACTAGAGAAGAAGATTCGCTCTTAGTTCGTGTGGCTTTCGTGGTTGAAAATCTGTTTGCTTCCGGAGTTGGGGACGACGAAGAACTTCTCACACCACGAACGGACGGAATAATTAAATGTTTTTTTTTCTTCTTGATTTGGCTCCGTGGACGTACTATGTTCGCACAGTTAACGGAAAGTATTAACCACGGAACAGAAAATCGTGATCTCGATATGTCGTTTTTTTTTGTTTGGTTTGTTATTTTTTTGAATAGAATAGAAGTTATTTTAGATTGTTATGCATTTTTTGTTTGATTAACAACAAAAAAAATGAATAGGTAAAATATAAATTAACATTCAGTTTTGCACTAAGTTCTAAATTGATTGTCGGTGAAACGATTAATCGCGGAACAAAAAGGGAGACACTGCAGCCCTGGCTTGGCTATCAGTGGTTATTGGTTTGTTTGGATAACAAACATATGTTAATACATAAACATGTCTTAATTTTTTCGAATAGGGATTTTTTTATTGTTTTATTTTATGTATGTTTATATATGTACGTATGTGTGTATGTACATATGTAGGATTTAATGGATTTTGGGGCTGGAGTGGGCGTGATCCAAAATGTTTGAAGGGTGTTACTAGCAATACATCTTTTAAATTTTGTGATTCTAGCTTTCAAATTGTTTGAGATATATGGCATTATCGATTTATACTAACAGTTGTATCGATTTAGGGAGGCGGAGGGCGTGGCCATCCAATTTTTTATCGATCTCTTAGGGGAATTATCAGTAACGTACTTTTAAGATTTGGTGGCTATAGCTTACAAATTGTGGAAGATATGAACATTTCAGATTTCTCGGGACGAAGCTTCTGGGGGCGGCAGGAGGGCGTGTTAAGAAAATGTATATGCCAAACAACAAGCAAGTTCCTTCTAAGTTTGGTTACTGTATCTTTTGAACTGTGTAAGATATGCGTGTTTATCGATTTACGCTTTCCGAAATATCGGCATTGGCGATTATGGGCGCAGGAGTGGGCGTGGGTATAAAAATAGATTATCATTTCTTAAAGGCGGCTACCAGTAACATAACATTACGTAACTTGACGGCTTTAACTCAAAGACTGCGGAAGATATAGCCATTTAAAATGTTTAAGGAGGAGAGGTGGGCGTGGCATATGAAAGGCATCGCCAATAACCTACCAACCAAAGTTGGTGACTGAAGCCTCAAAATTTTTCGAAGATATGTGGCCTTATCGATTTGCGAATATCGATTTTATCTAGTTCCTAGTCATCTGGTGGACGTAGCACTCCAATTTTTACACTATGTACAGTATGTGTTCCAAGTTTCATGTCTCTATTTCTAATGGTGTCGAAAAAAGTTGCGTTCATACAGACGGACAGACAGACAGATGGACAGACAGCATGACGGATATTGCACAAAACCAATATACTATTGATGCATTCGGTATCAAAGTATAAAAAAGAGAACAATTCGCACTGGTGATTTTTTTTTTTAACGTGACTGTAACAACAATCAACATGCAAAAATTGTTAAGTCCATTCCATTCCATTCGCTCGGTGACCAAATTAGAAACTCAGACATCACACCCACTGTGCGACGCCCTTAGAATGAATTTATAAAGAATTAATTTTTAATTTTATAAAGCGTTAACTAAACTTGGTATGGTATGTATATGTGATATATATATGTATATATGTTATATTGTCTAATCAGTTTTGAGTTTCACACAGGAACGTCATCCGTCTTCAGGCCTATTGGCTATGATGGACTACAAACACAGCTGTTTTGTGCTGTGGACGGTGTAACCGAACAAAGAGAGATTGTAAGTTTAAAAAAAAGAACTAACAAAGAGTGACCATATAAAATGTATGGCAAACCATGGTATTTGTAAATACCTACAAAATATAGTTAAGTCAATTCAAACATATAGAGCACATGCTTACTCACGCTTCCTTATATTTTATATTCAACTAAACGCAAGTATCTTTGATATTCAGTATTAAAAAATTATACATACATATCGTATATAGTCTAATGCAATGTCGCATAAGAGATAGTTTGAATTGGTAATAATAAGGTAACATTCCGCAATATAAAATTAGCAAAATAGTAATTAAGTAAAACTTTTAAAATTAATGTAAAAAATAATAGGACTCAAAAGATCGTTATGGAGTATACAAAGAATTAATTGTGGATTAAAATATCTTAATGGGCTTCTAATATAAATATGATATTGCATCTTTAATAGGGTACGGGCGTAGAAAATAGGTCTTGGTTGGGCGGGTAAAGGAAGAAGAACATCAACATCTCTGTACTTCGACCTAAGTATATCAATTCTTTTAACTATTCTGTCAGGTTGTTTTATTCCGTTCCCTCAGCACTCTGTCTATTCTTTTTTTGGTTGTGTGACGCGGCAGCTTAATAAGTAACAAAAGCACCCACCCCACTTTCCCAGAACCCGTTTAGGCATAGTATTCCATTACTTTGCTGCACACTAAATGGTGCCCAATGGGCTAGGAATAATGTACGGCTACGGCAATGGAAACTCCAACAGTCATAACAATTTGGTTGTTTGTCCAAAGCTCAAATAGCCTCGCTCAAATCCCCACCAAACCGTTAACCTCTCTGAAATCATCTTTCCGCAAATCAACCACCTTACCATTTTTGAAAATTTCAGTGCGTATAATTGATTATTAGTATTGCGGTTAGTCTGTCAGTTTTTCCGGAGTTCGATTTCTTAATAAATACCAAAGTTATTGTTAAAAGAGAATGTGATTATTCTTTGATTTTCCGAAGACAATTCTTCAAATTAAAGTAGAATCAGTTATTGGTTAAGGGAAATCACGAATGATATATTTATAATGTCAAGATGCAACCACTTTATAAACGGATAATTTCCAAAATTCGCCTGTCGTGTGATATTTAACTTAATATTATTGTTGGCAGCAGCAGCAGCAAAGCACTATAATTGATTATGAGTTGTTAATATGCTTGAATTTGGAGCCCTGCGTGGCTAAATATAAATAGCTTATTGTTAGTCTTAAGTACATATCCACATTATGTTAAATGCAGTTTGAGCTGCAGCAGCCGACGTTAGCAGCGCTCTCATTGTGCAGCGCTCTCTTTGTGCAGCGCTCTCTCTCTCTCGATAAAGTGCGTGCGCTGATCGGCCGGCTGCTGCAGCTAATCATTCGTTTCGCATAGCTCTAGCTTATCGTTCGGTAATCTCGTTGTGAAAAGATTTAGCAATTGTCTTCAAATCTTTAATAGTTGATAGAAAAGACTAAGCGTTTGGCTTCTAGTCTAAGAATATATGAATAAAGTTATTAATTGGAACATAAAGCTATCAAAAAGCTGATAGCGCAAACATTTGGTGACCTCGACGTGAATCGTTTTTGCGTATCGTAATTAAACCATAAAGTGCGTTTAATAAACAATAACATAAGACAATATTAGTGAATTAAGTGATAAACAACTATAATTTGAGCACAGCCAAAGGTGCACAAATTAAATAACAACACACGTGCAAAAGAAGTTCGTCACATAATCGCCGCTTCGTGTGCCTCTGCTTCGCTTTGAGCTTTTGTGAACTTTTTCGTGCACATAAGCAACTGTGCGTGGGCGATTGAGCATATAGAGACCGTTTCTCTCTCGGTGCATTTGTTGTTGTCGGTAGTTTTGTGCATTTGGCTGCAATTTTGTGCGCGCGCTAAGCTTAAACATGAACACAACAACAGTCGTGTCCAATGATAGTGTGCCTGCACCTAGTTCGTTTTATAAGCGCAAGGCGGAATCACTTTATGCCGCGCTACAGAGGCTAGACGTGTTGTGGCCGGTGTCGACGATAAGTTCGGTTGATTCGTGTCAACTTAAGTCAAACTTAGAACTTTTAAACAAAACGGAAGCCTCATTAAACCTCGTACATGACAGTCTGGAGCGTCTTGACTACGACGAAATAGGCAGTGACTTAAGCAGAAACTTTCTGAGGCTGTTTGTGGAAGTGGCATGTCGTTTAAAAAGGCAGCTTGAACTGTTCGAATCGCGTCCTTTATCGTCAACATTTCGGCATGTTGAGTCGGCAGCTGAGCGGTCAGCTCCTATATATATTGATCGTTCGCATCGACCGCGCTTACCTGAGCTCAAGCTGCCTACCTTTTTTGGTGGTTACACGGAATACGCTAATTTCATATCCATGTTTAATTCAATCATTGACACAGACACTCAGCTTAGTGACATTGAAAAGCTTCAGCACTTGCGGTCGTGCTTATCGGGCGTAGCTTTAGAATCAGTACGTTCGCTAGAAATATCAAGTGCAAATTATCGTGTGGCTTTGAACATTTTAAGCAATCGCTTTAACAACAAGCGATTAGTTTTCCAATCGCACATCAAGGAGATCATTGGGCTCAAGAAGGTGGATTCGACCTCAGCAGGAAAGCTTCGAGAGTTTTCGGACAAGGTCAACTCCCATATGCGCGCTCTTGAGTCATTGGGAAGCTCCCAGGAAATATCTGGCTGTATGATTATACACATGCTGCTCCAAAAACTGGACATCACTACTCAGAGTTGTTGGGAGGAGTCTGCACCGATGGACCAAATACCCTCAGCTCAAGAATTCTACACATTCTTGGAGAAGCGATGCCAGAAGTTAGAGAACCTGGAGCATGCAATGGGATATCATTCCTTAATTCTCAGGTGGGAAAAACAATCAAAATCCAACCACAGTAGACGAACCTTTGTGGCATCCCAATCAAACAATTCTCCGTGCCCATTTTGTAACTGTGTCGGCCATACTATTTATGCATGCACCAGATTTGGAAATTTGTCTCCCTCACTGCGACACAAGGAAGCTAAGAGGTTGGCTCTTTGCTTTAATTGTTTAAAGCTCGGACACCATTCTCGGGCATGCAGCAGTGGACATTGTCATGTCTGTGGCAATAGGCATCATACCCTGCTGCACTTTGATGACACCCTCTCCCAGCAGCCCGCCAATGGATCATCTGACTCTGCTCTCGTTGCGGCTTCGTCTTTCATTTCACCATCGGCTTCTGCTTCTCTTGCTGCACACGATGGATCATCAGAAGTCGTGCTACTGGCGACGGCTGTCATTCTAGTGAAAAGTCGTTCGGGCCTATTCCTTCCATGCAGAGCCTTACTGGATTCGGGCTCTCAGCTGCATCTGGTCACCTCTCGCTTGGCGCAACAGTTACAATTAAAAAAAACTCGATCTACAACTATAGTGTCCGGTCTCGGTGACACTAATGTTCGTACTGAAGGTCATACGGTGGAAATTTGCTTCAAGTCTCAAGTATCGGACTATGCCGATTCACTTACAGCTTTGGTCTCACCCACTATTACGGACAGTCAGCCCGGCATTGCAATTGACATACAAAATTGGAACATTCCAGCCAACATACGACTGGCTGACCCCGCATTTTACAAACCTCATCGTGTGGATTTGCTGATTGGAGCTAGTATGTTCTTTGACTTGCTGTGCGTTGGTCAGATCAGGCTCGTACCTGGACTACCTTTGTTACAAAAGACTCGTCTTGGCTGGGTAGTCGCAGGTGGTGGTCAACGTTTGAGCCAAACTTCATTGTTGGTCTCAAATTCCGCATTGAATGACTTCCCCACTGTTGAAGATCGACTGGATGAGATTGCTCGACGATGTTGGGAGGTTGACAGCTGCAGCGTTGATTTGAACAGTAGCGAGGAGAATTCTCTAGAGGAGCACAGCAAGCAGGATCATCAGCTGACGGGAGCAGCAGAAGCCACAACTGCTGACACGGAGCAGGCAATGCAGCCCATGGAAGTGGATGGAGATGCTCCATTGTTGACCATCAACAGTGGCAACACTGAATCTGTAGCTGCTGCTCCAAACTCCGAAGTGAGCCCTACCAAAATGGACAAGTGTCCAGTGCTGAATGGAGCAGGTATTGCAGGAGTAGCTGCAACTCCAACTGCAACAGTAGTTGGAGCAATCACAACACCTGCTCCAACAACAACAACAGTAGTGAGGGGTGATGCAAGTATGACGTCATTGCTACCACAGGCCAAGAAGAGCAGCGCACGCAACTGGATCAATGAGGAAGGACACACGCAGAGCCACAATGTGAACACCGCAAGGCATCCCCATTACCGCTGTGTTGACCAGTCGGTGCTCGTTTTTGATGAGTGGCGAGCACTTGTCTGCCAAACTGCGGACACATTTAATTCTTCACCGTTAGTTCCAATTGCAGAAAATCTTGGCGATCTCGATGTGCTGACTCCGGCAACAATTCTGGAACCGGACCTAACGAGGATGGACTGCAACCCTTTTGATGATTTGCAGCGAGTCATCCACGTATATCATTTCTTTGGGTTTCGTTGGCGAGAGGAGTGTCTTGCACTCTTGCAACGTCGTGCTAGATGGAGATCTCCGACTCGATCTCTTCAGGTGGATGACTTAGTCCTCGACAAGGACGAGAATCCGCTTCCTATGATTTGGCCACGACTTAGAGAGCTTGCGGCAATTCCAAACAGAGGTGGCGTTGCGCAAGTGGCTCATTTGAAGACTACAAAAGGCGGACTTATCAGAAGAGCTGTCAACAAGATGTGCCTGCTGCCTGTTAAGGATTCTGTTGAAAGGGAGTCTTTCAACGGGGGAAGTATGTTGGCAGCAGCAGCAGCAAAGCACTATAATTGATTATGAGTTGTTAATATGCTTGAATTTGGAGCCCTGCGTGGCTAAATATAAATAGCTTATTGTTAGTCTTAAGTACATATCCACATTATGTTAAATGCAGTTTGAGCTGCAGCAGCCGACGTTAGCAGCGCTCTCATTGTGCAGCGCTCTCTTTGTGCAGCGCTCTCTCTCTCTCGATAAAGTGCGTGCGCTGATCGGCCGGCTGCTGCAGCTAATCAGTTCGTTTCGCATAGCTCTAGCTTATCGTTCGGTAATCTCGTTGTGAAAAGATTTAGCAATTGTCAGCCCCTTTTCGGTGTTCGATTTGAAAATCAAAATGCTGTAGGCGCAACGAGCACCTCGCTCAACGTCCGATTAAGTCGTAATCACAGTGAATGGCATCATCTCGATGTAGGGTCTGAACCTTTCGACAGCTAAAACTGATCCCAATACATCAGGAGCTAATCCAAAAACTCGCCAGAAATCTATGCCGAAATATGCCTGCTGTTCGAGGTACGGACAGTCGTAGAACGTCAGGTACTCTGGAAGTTGCGGGGGCTGGAGCAATGAGGTACATCGGTTTAGCAAGATCCCCTGTAAGACCAGCAGCTCCAGACATCAATTTTAATTTGCCACGAGAGGACCGCGGCGCGGTTAACCAGCCTGAGGCAGCAATAGACTCTGAGATGGTGTCCGCAATTAACGTTGCGATCTTACAGGCTCAAGAGACCTACAGGCAGTCGATGGACTCAAGGATAGCGAGAGCGCTCCGAGTGGAAGTGCGTTTGGGGTTTCAAGAGATGCTGAAAGTTCTCAACGATATAGTAAGACCGACTGAAACTGCTAGTGCTGTGTCTGCCCAGCAACAAAAGTCCTAGGTCGCCGACAAAGCCAGAGAGGTCAAACACCTCAAGCGGATGAAGTGGTGGTGGTGCGTGGGAGTGGCGCAACCCAGGGCCGGACCGGAGGCAACGCAAAAATAACAGAAGCAGAGACTTCAGACAGGCGTCAACGATTCAAGCAAATCGGAGACATGCGAACCATCGTCGTCCGAATTTCGAGACTCGCTCGGGTCGACCTTGGGCCAAGGTTCGACCAATATACTCTTGGGAAGAACTCCGAAAGGCGCTCTTAGCAAGGTTTCGTGGGACTTGGGACGATGTCGATCGCCTGCAAGAATTGAGGCAGCGTCAACAACTCCCTGAAGAGTCGGCAAACGACTTTATCCAGTCGATGACGAGTATTCGGTTGGCCGATACATCTGTGCCTTGGATGTATACTCTGTTGATCACCTGCGGGAAGAGTGCAACGAGGTCAAATCGATCTTGCGACAGCGTAGTTCTCGTCCGGCATACGGTATGTAAGCGAAATACGCGGGACCGAGTAAAAACGTTAATGCCATATGTGACGATCTCGAAGAGAAAGTCCAAGTCGAGCCGGAGGTCGAGGAGATCCGGGCGATATCTGCAAGTTCAAGCCCTGGATGCTGGAACTGCAGCCAGCAGGGACATGACTGGAGAGATCAGATCGTCAGAGGAAACGGAGGAAATGTGACGACAATTTTGATCGTTCAAGCTGGCGCCTAACTCCAAATTCTCATGTGTTGTTGCATTTGCGTACATATCGATAGGAAATTATCGCACACCACCACCAAAGAAGAACATTTACAGGACCACATCGCTGAAAAAAACGAAAGGTGTGGCAAGGTCAGCGAGATCACCATTGAATGTGACCGCATTTTTATGGGTTAGGGACAGTTAGCACATGACAAAAAAACGAGAAGTGAAGCAGGTCATGTTTCTTGGGGCGTCAATTTTTTTTGTCGTACGAACCAAGATTGGAGTATCTTTGGGAGTGCACTAACCCTCCGCTATATTTTGGGCTTTTTGAAATAAAATTCGACGTAAGTGTGTTCGTTTAAATACAATTTGTGTTGTTCTAATTTTGTGGTATATGTTCAGGTGACCGACAGCAGGTCAGGCCGCAATTTTTTTTCCTTGGCGACCAAATTCAGTCAGTAATTGACACAACGACGGTTCTACCAGGAGCAAATTCGCTGGATATGATCTTGTCTACTACTACGAAGGAATCTCTTGGCCAATCGTTTATTTTCGACATTGGGAGTGCGCATGCGCAACAACGGCGAGCTTTTTCAGCCGGTGAGTGCGTTCCAGTACGGAACCAGTGCCATCACGTACTCCTAGGATAGATCCTTCAGCAACACAAATCGCCTAGTTCGAGCGTAATAAAATGTAATCGAACAAAAAAAATTTAAGTTCAAACGCATGAGCCAAAGAAATGTATTGTCACGCTCAAATGTAAAATGCGTAATTTGTATTAAAATCAAGAATTGTCAAGCCATATATAAAACTGAATCTACGCCCAGTCGAAAGCAAGTCGACTGCGTGCATTTGCTTATACCCAAACGGGCAATAGATCGTGCCAAACCAAAATTAAACGCCCCAGGCGTAGTGCTTCGGCACATCCAGTCCAAATTCACTCGTATTTAAGTAAGTGTTATTCAAATGATAGATGAAGGGAATACAATGCTCTGTGAGTAAGTTTAATGGAGGAGAGAATCGCCGGGAGCATGGAACAAAATAATCGTTAATTCCAATTTAACGGCGATGGGCAAATCAAATCCGTGTAGGCCCTTTGCAGCCCTTCCTGCAAGGGGTACGTCGTGGCCATGAACACCAGGCCTGTCAGCTGCTTCGTTGTTTTGGTGTGTGCATGTAGGTCTCTATATAGTGTTGTGTAGGTCAAGTTAATTTTGGAGTCTGTACCGTCCACGGGCAGGGTTGGAGTTACTCACTCCTGGGAATACTGAGCTAGTCGAGGTTGCCCACTGGGAAACACTGGACGTGTTACACTCTTCAGGTCGATTCAACTTGATTGAACCTTCGCTTAGTAGATTCAAATATTTAAGTAACGAGTAATCTTTCCCATGAGTCCCATTGTCCAAACGCAACGAAATAGGATGACTGTCCAATAGACTGGTGAATGTGGTTTCTTAATGAACAGTTTATACTGCTTAGACACAAATCCCAATCTCTCTGATCGTGTCGTACATACGATCTTAGAGCAGCGTAATCGGCCGATTAAATCGTTCTGCAGCATTTGATTGAGGTGAATAAGCAACGTTATAAATTTGGTTTACACCATACTTTGAGAGAAATGCAGTGAATTCGTGGCTTTTAAATTGAGTTACATTATCACTTCAAATTATCTCAGGAACACCAAAACAATCGAAAATTTCCTCCTTCAAATACAAAACTATACTCTTCGAGTTGAATTTCGTCATTGGTTTCAAGAATGTAACTTTAGAAGAGTGGTTAAATCCAATAAAAATTCCAATATTTAATCGTGGGTATGGTCCAATACAATCTACGTAGAGCCTTTGGAATGGCCTTTCATTTAAGAGTTGATTACCCATTCGTGCGTTCAGTGCTTCAGATGGTTATTTCGAAGTTTTACATAATTCACAGTTCCGAAGACATGTGCGAATGTCAACAACCATTCAGAAGAAGAAGAAATAGGTTGATCGTGCGTGGAGTGGATCACACTTTCACAATTTCAAGATTCGGTATTATAATCTATCTTATTATGAACAAAGTTTGTACGGTGGTAAATATATTCATCCACAACTTGGAAATCAGGTAAATTGGCTTTAACATAATGCTCCTTTAGCTCGACATATACAATAGACTTGAATGCCTCTGAGCTAACTTAATTTCCGGCACAGCTTGAAGGAACTGCTGTTTCGTCTTCATATGATCTAGACAATGCATCGGCTACAATATTTTCACTGCCTTTGCGATGATGTTTATTCAAATTAAAATTAAATCTTTCAACTCTGCCATTCAATTCTTGTTGATTCATTAACCAACGTAAGCTGGCATGATCGGTTACGACTTTAAATTCGTGACCTTCAATGTAAATGCGAAATCGTTTTATAGCTAAAACTACTGCTAAACACTGTAACACAAACTGTTCGGCGCAATTTGGATGGACGAGAAAGGGTGCAGATGTTACTTGTCTCCTTAATTCATCCGGAGCCTTTTTGCGCAACCTCATCGCACTCAAAAGATTTTCGTCTCAACAATTATTAATTCAGTTAAAAGCGAACGTAATATCCGAATCTTTGATACCAGCCGGGCACACTTGCTTTTTCAAGGACTCCTAACTTAATCATTCTATTGATTTCCGCACACATATGTTGCTCTTTAACAGGGCACAATGGATAATATCTAATAATATTGGTTGATGGGTTTAGCATCACTAGTGTCAATACTGTGTTCGATTAAAGAAGTTTTTCCTAACCCATTTTTTTCCGAGGAGGAAAAAAATCGACAACAGCTTTTAAGCGATTCCTCTCGGTAACACTAAGACAAATATTATTAGACGTTTGATCACTACAGTTCAATTCGCTTACTACAGACGTATCAGAAATATTAATAGCGAATGACTTCCAAAATTTATTCCACAGATGATGGCTTGTGTGATTGAAGGTACAATCAAAAATTCAACTTCTTTATGTAGTAAGTCACACACCAACGGAATAAGAAGAGTACCTACTACTTTTTGACATTGGCCATCTGCAGTGCAAAAATTGGCTTTTAATTATTTAAACGTGTAGCCAAATGGCCTCCGATCATGCTTTTATTAGCACTACAGTAATGCTAAATAGATTTGACCAAATAACATAATAACGTATAATAACCGCCGCGCATTGTAGAGACAACTGTAATGTTCTTTAATGATCGCTTTTTTCTCCAGAATTCGGTCATTCGAACTGAAGAAAGAGTTTTGGGAAGCGATCTTACTTTCCGCTCCGTTTATTTCTGCTCTACGCTGGTAATATTCTTTCCACTTAACATGAAATGAATCTTCGATTTTTCGATAAGTCTGCGTTACTTTTATGGATCCGAGGCTGTAGGTGGATATCCACTGATTATGCTCGGTGGACATTTTGGCTTGCACCTAGGGCATGTCGGTTTGGAAGTATCAAGACAGCCATAACCATAGCAAAATACGGGTCTGGTTTTTTACAATCTTGATATCAATGGCCTATCTCTTCACGAACCCAACATTTTAACTTATCACAATTGATCGTATTGCATTTATCTCGGTTGCCTCTGCAGGATCTGTATGGGAAGAATCTATCGATTCTTCCTCATGCAAGACTTAATTGAGAAAACGGCCGGTGTTACATGGCCGAGGCACAGGTTTTGAAGACATACTTAACAGAATTAAGCAGTTCGAAGGGTTGCTATATTTGGTACATCTACATGAAGTAGTAATAACCTCAATTCAGGCATAAGATTTTTTTTTAATATTAGCCACCAACTCCCTATCTGTCCTTGGTTCACGCAGTGCATCAGCAATACACAGCATACCATCCAAAAATGTATCAAAACTTTCTCCATTTTGCTGTTTACGAGATCTGAGAGAATATTTTAACTCCTCATTCGAGCGTTGATATCCATATCGCTCATGCAAGGCATCGTATAGTTGAAATCAATTAGGCCGACTATTTGTTCATTGAAACCGCTAGTAGAACTGTAATGCAACTGTAATCAATTCTAGCTTCCTGAAGGTTATCAGAGAGATTAAAGTTTCTTATAGCTATATTGATCTCGCCAGTCACTGCTACAACCATACTGACTCGAAACATATCTAACGAGTTTGAAATAAGTAGCTGAATACGCCGTTCAGAAAGAATGGGTGGGTCAGGCGAAACATTGGATGAATCACGTCTACCCTCGACATTAATTATTATTATGCGTGTCAGCCCATACTCCAGAGTTACGTCGCTGACTATTGGATTTGGTATTAGGTCTATTCCCAGGATTAGCACTAGTTCGATGGCCACAACGAACTATTCGATGAACTTGAAAGGACTATTCCGATGATTGACTGTCTACATCATTTAACTGCGAAAGTTTACACGGCTGTCAACACGAAGGACTTGTGTCATTAGTACTTAAAAAAGTTACCAAACAAGCTCGATGGAATTAATGTTTGCAAGGGGTCTCTGCAAATATTACACAACACTATATCAACATTTATGGTAGCTGCTATATCTTCGTTACTTCGCTGCGCTGCCTTTATGATAAACAATATATGTTAACTAACAAATATTCAGGATATAAATACTAAATTCAGCAAACGGTAATAATATTTAGTTAAATATCAAACGATAGGCGATAAACGAAAAATGAACGGAGAATTCAGAGAGGTTAATGGTTC
The DNA here is from genome assembly GCA_035043445.1 of Drosophila silvestris. Taxonomy (NCBI): domain Eukaryota; kingdom Metazoa; phylum Arthropoda; class Insecta; order Diptera; family Drosophilidae; genus Drosophila; species Drosophila silvestris. Next base: position 23,555 of record JAWNMZ010000142.1, read on the forward strand.
TGTGGGGATTTTAATCCATAATTAATTCTTTATATACCACATAATGATCGTTTGAGCTGCATTATTTTTATACATGGATTTTAAGGGTACTTAATTACTATTTTTCCAATTTCATGTTGGGGAGTATTGCATTTACAAGCGGTGTAATAATAAGGCATAAGTGCAACTGATGTTGATCGCAAGAGCAAATTTAAAATACAACGACGATGCTTAATTATCGAAAATAGACTGATGCCGAATTGCTTCGGCGGGTTTATTGAAAACTTTTAAATTATCTTACAGCTATATACAATTATTCTTATCCTACTTAGGACATTATCTAGGTACATATTCACTGCTGCAAATGCGGCTAGACTCATTATAATATCAGCTCGGAGAACTCTTATCGCGGCGGTTTAACGGTTGAAAACTGGAGGCTCTGATAATAAGTGTTGATAGAAGGTTTTGCAATTGGCTTCAAATCTTTAATAAGTTGATAGAAAAGACTAAGCGTTTGGCTTCTAGTCTTCTAATGAAGTTTATAACGTGAAAATAACTTATGTTATTAATTGGAACATAAAGCTATCAAAAAGCTGATAGCGCAAACATTTGGTGACCCCGACGTGAATCGTTTTTGCGTATCGTAATTAAACCATAAAGTGCGTTTAATAAACAATAACATAAGACAATATTAGTGAATTAAGTGATAAACAACTATAATTTGAGCACAGCCAAAGGTGCACAAATTAAATAACAACACACGTGCAAAAGAAGTTCGTCTACATCAATCGCCGCTTCGTGTGCCTCTGCTTCGCTTTGAGCTTTTGTGAACTTTTTCGTGTACATAAGCAGCTGTGCGTGGGCGATTGAGCATATAGAGACCGTTTCTCTCTCGGTGCATTTGTTGTTGTCGGTAGTTTTGTGCATTTGGCTGCAATTTTGTGCGCGCGCTAAGCTTAAACATGAACACAACAACAGTCGTGTCCAATGATAGTGTGCCTGCACCTAGTTCGTTTTATAAGCGCAAGGCGGAATCACTTTATGCCGCGCTACAGAGGCTAGACGTGTTGTGGCCGGTGTCGACGATAAGTTCGGTTGATTCGTGTCAACTTAAGTCAAACTTAGAACTTTTAAACAAAACGGAAGCCTCATTCAACCTCGTACATGACAGTCTGGAGCGTCTTGACTACGACGAAATAGGCAGTGACTTAAGCAGAAACTTTCTGAGGCTGTTTGTGGAAGTGGCATGTCGTTTAAAAAGGCAGCTTGAACTGTTCGAATCGCGTCCTTTATCGTCAACATTTCGGCATGTTGAGTCGGCAGCTGAGCGGTCAGCTCCTATATATATTGATCGTTCGCATCGACCGCGCTTACCTGAGCTCAAGCTGCCTACCTTTTTTGGTGGTTACACGGAATACGCTAATTTCATATCCATGTTTAATTCAATCATTGACACAGACACTCAGCTTAGTGACATTGAAAAGCTTCAGCACTTGCGGTCGTGCTTATCGGGCGTAGCTTTAGAATCAGTACGTTCGCTAGAAATATCAAGTGCAAATTATCGTGCGGCTTTGAACATTTTAAGCAATCGCTTTAACAACAAGCGATTAGTTTTCCAATCGCACATCAAGGAGATCATTGGGCTCAAGAAGGTGGATTCGACCTCAGCAGGAAAGCTTCGAGAGTTTTCGGACAAGGTCAACTCCCATATGCGCGCTCTTGAGTCATTGGGAAGCTCCCAGGAAATATCTGGCTGTATGATTATACACATGCTGCTCCAAAAACTGGACATCACTACTCAGAGTTGTTGGGAGGAGTCTGCACCGATGGACCAAATACCCTCAGCTCAAGAATTCTACACATTCTTGGAGAAGCGATGCCAGAAGTTAGAGAACCTGGAGCATGCAATGGGATATCATTCCTTAATTCTCAGGTGGGAAAAAACAATCAAAATCCTAACCACAGTAGACGAACCTTTGTGGCATCCCAATCAAACAATTCTCCGTGCCCATTTTGTAACTGTGTCGGCCATACTATTTATGCATGCACCAGATTTGGAAATTTGTCTCCCTCACTGCGACACAAGGAAGCTAAGAGGTTGGCTCTTTGCTTTAATTGTTTAAAGCTCGGACACCATTCTCGGGCATGCAGCAGTGGACATTGTCATGTCTGTGGCAATAGGCATCATACCCTGCTGCACTTTGATGACACCCTCTCCCAGCAGCCCGCCAATGGATCATCTGACTCTGCTCTCGTTGCGGCTTCGTCTTTCATTTCACCATCGGCTTCTGCTTCTCTTGCTGCACACGATGGATCATCAGAAGTCGTGCTACTGGCGACGGCTGTCATTCTAGTGAAAAGTCGTTCGGGCCTATTCCTTCCATGCAGAGCCTTACTGGATTCGGGCTCTCAGCTGCATCTGGTCACCTCTCGCTTGGCGCAACAGTTACAATTAAAAAAAACTCGATCTACAACTATAGTGTCCGGTCTCGGTGACACTAATGTTCGTACTGAAGGTCATACGGTGGAAATTTGCTTCAAGTCTCAAGTATCGGACTATGCCGATTCACTTACAGCTTTGGTCTCACCCACCATTACGGACAGTCAGCCCGGCATTGCAATTGACATACAAAATTGGAACATTCCAGCCAACATACGACTGGCTGACCCCGCATTTTACAAACCTCATCGTGTGGATTTGCTGATTGGAGCTAGCATGTTCTTTGACTTGCTGTGCGTTGGTCAGATCAGGCTCGTACCTGGACTACCTTTGTTACAAAAGACTCGTCTTGGCTGGGTAGTCGCAGGTGGTGGTCAACGTTTGAGCCAAACTTCATTGTTGGTCTCAAATTCCGCATTGAATGACTTCCCCACTGTTGAAGATCGACTGGATGAGATTGCTCGACGATGTTGGGAGGTTGACAGCTGCAGCGTTGATTTGAACAGTAGCGAGGAGAATTCTCTAGAGGAGCACAGCAAGCAGGATCATCAGCTGACGGGAGCAGCAGAAGCCACAACTGCTGACACGGAGCAGGCAATGCAGCCCATGGAAGTGGATGGAGATGCTCC
>JAWNMZ010000143.1:0-31673 GCA_035043445.1 Drosophila silvestris
TTTAAGTTTGTGTTTTTAAATTCAAACTGTTGTATCTTCGCCCCCACCTGGTCTAAGAACTTGTGGGATGGTCCGGAGCGGGCTGAGCTGAGGCCATTAGGCGGGTCGCGGGTTGCGGATAGCGAATGGCCTCCCCCCAGGGAGGTTAGCTGCGAATAATATGAGATTCCTCGTAAATAAGCAGTCCCGGACAAACAGCGGGTGCGATAATGTCGATCGTACCGACAAGGCGCTTGTGTTGCCGCCTTCCAAAGTATAGCCTCACACAACCCCTGTCTCCCTACATACTTACCTACCCCATCCTATCCCCTCATCTCACTCCGGGCTGGACTAAGGCGTCATTCGAACCGTGCCGAGAGTCAGCTAGGCTGGGGTCCGGATTAAAAACTAGCCCAGTCGTTAACGGTGAGCTCAGGCAAATGGCGACCGCCTGTTCTAAATTAGCCTTACCCGGGTATCGCGGATCTCTGCCCGGGTGGACACATACTTCTCCGCAGCTCGTGGGACTCCATGAAAAAAGTAAAAATTATTAAAATACCGCAGGATCTCCCTGCGGAGCAGGTCGCAAGACAATTAGAGGGTCAGGCCCCTGATTGGGAGCACCTGCGCCAGCCCCGAAGAGGCGTAGCAGCAACCTCACACCACCAGTGGCCACCCCCAAGAGGATGTGCCCGGAGGTTGTGGGCGCTACCCGCGGCTCGGCAAAGGCAAAGGTGCTGAACAAAAATGGGGAGTGACATCAATTTAAGGGGTGAGTGCCTAACTGATTTTATTTTTAAATATAATCTAGAACTAGGAAATGTCGGATCTGCTCCGACATTTGTTACTAGGATCAGGGAAGAGGTGCTGGACATCACCCTGATCAGTCGGTCCCTAAAGCCTCACCTTAGGGAATGGCATGTTTCCCAAGAGGAATCCATGTCTGACCATAGGACTATCCTATTTAATTTAAAATTAAATACGGATAGTAGCACACCAGGTCGCAACCCCAGGAGAACCAACTGGGAAGGCTATAAGTCGACTTTAGGGCTCAACCTAGCCAACGGACTATCTGGTACACCCAGGAATCCGATAGAGCTGGACAGAGCCACGGATGACCTCAATAAGTGCATAATTAGTGCATTTGAGGAAAATTGCCCGGTAGGGAAAATATTCATGGAAAAAGATGCCCCATGGTGGAACGACAGTCTGGAAAGGCTGCGCGTCACCACACGTCGCCTCTTCAATAAAGCCAAGAGAGACGGAATATGGGAACAATACCGCGAAAGCTTTACCTCTTATAATGGTGGGGATAATTCCTTCACGAGTAGCAATAAGCAAAGATTAGAATTACCCTTCGAGACGCACTTCCCAGGCTGCTCACCCCTATAGGAAGAGGCTATCGTAGGAATAAGCAGATATAGACCGTCCACTGACGACTGGGCATGCGCCAAGTCGACAGTCACAAAGGAGAAACTAAATTGGGCAATTGGCACATTCCAGCCTTATAAATCTCCCGGAATGGACGGCATATCGCCAGCCTTCCTTCAAACGGGCCCGGATATACTCCTCTCCCGTATTAGGAAAGCTCTAGTAAGTTCAGACCCATCAGCTTGACATCGTTTTTATTGAAAACGTTGGAAAAGATGGTGGACTACAAGATTAGAAGCACTTTGCTCAAGCAAAGGCCGCTGCACCCAACGCAGCATGCATATAGAGTAGGCAGGTCTACGGACACAGCACTTTATCAGCTGCAACGTACCTTGAGTGCGGCAATTGATAATAAGGAAGTAGCTTTGTGCGCCTTCCTAGACATAGAGGATGCCTTTGACAATACATCACACGATGCGATCAAGGACACCCTCTCGAGAAGGGGCCTGGATCCCACCACCAGCAGATGGATTCTCGCACTGCTGCGATCCAGGCAGGTCACAGCATCAGTGCATGATAGCACCGTAACGGTCCTAACCACCAAGGGCTGTCCCCAAGGGGGGGTTCTGTCTCCGCTACTCTGGAGTCTGTTGGTAGACGAACTACTAAACAGACTCACTAACAGTGGTATACAATGTCAAGGTTATGATGACATTGTTATCATAGCGCGAGGAAAATTTGAAGAATCACTCTGTGACATTCAGCTATTCATTCGTTTCGCATAGCTCTAGCTTATCGTTCGGTAATCTCGTTGTGAAAAGATTTAGCAATTGGCTTCAAATCTTTAATAGTTGAAAGAAAGACTAAGCGTATGGCTTCTAGTCTACGAATATATGAATAAAGTTTATAACGTGAAAATAACTTGTTATTAATTGGAGCATAAAGCTATCAAAAAGCTGATAGCGCAAACATTTGGTGACCCCGACGTGATCGTTTTTGCGTATCGTAATTAAACCATAAAGTGCGTTTAATAAACAATAACATAAGACAATATTAGTGAATTAAGTGATAAACAACTATAATTTGAGCACAGCCAAAGGTGCACAAATTAAATAACAACACACCTGCAAAAGAAGTTCGTCACATAATCGCCGCTTCGTGTGCCTCTGCTTCGCTTTGAGCTTTTGTGAACTTTTTCGTGTACATAAGCAACTGTGCGTTGGCGATTGAGCATATAGAGACCGTTTCTCTCTCGGTGCATTTGTTGTTGTCGGTAGTTTTGTGCATTTGGCTGCAATTTTGTGCGCGCGCTAAGCTTAAACATGAACACAACAACAGTCGTGTCCAATGATAGTGTGCCTGCACCTAGTTCGTTTTATAAGCGCAAGGCGGAATCACTTTATGCCGCGCTACAGAGGCTAGATTCGTGTCAACTTAAGTCAAACTTAGAACTTTTAAACAAAACGGAAGCCTCATTCAACCTCGTACATGACAGTCTGGAGCGTCTTGACTACGACGAAATAGGCAGTGACTTAAAGAGAAACTTTCTGAGGCTGTTTGTGGAAGTGGCATGTCGTTTAAAAAGGCAGCTTGAACTGTTCGAATCGCGTCCTTTATCGTCAACATTTCGGCATGTTGAGTCGGCAGCTGAGCGGTCAGGTCCTATATATATTGATCGTTCGCATCGACCGCGCTTACCTGAGCTCAAGCTGCCTATCTTTTTTGGTGGTTACACGGAATACGCTAATTTCATATCCATGTTTAATTCAATCATTGACACAGACAAAAAAAAGCTTCAGCACTTGCGGTCGTGCTTATCGGGCGTAGCTTTAGAATCAGTACGTTCGCTAGAAATATCAAGTGCAAATTATCGTGCGGCTTTGAACATTTTAAGCAATCGCTTTAACAACAAGCGATTAGTTTTCCAATCGCACATCAAGGCGATCATTGGGCTCAAGAAGGTGGATTCGACCTCAGCAGGAAAGCTTCGAGAGTTTTCGGACAGGGTCAACTCCCATATGCGCGCTCTTGAGTCATTGGGAAGCTCCCAGGAAATATCTGGCTGTATGATTATACACATGCTGCTCCAAAAACTGGACATCACTACTCAGAGTTGTTGGGAGGAGTCTGCCCGATGGATCAAATACCCTCAGCTCAAGAATTTGACACATTCTTGGAGAAGCGATACCAGAAGTTAGAGAACCTGGAGCATGTAATGGGATATCATTCCCTTAATTCTCAGGTGGGAAAAAACAATCAAAATCCTAACCACAGTAGACGAACCTTTGTGGCATCCCAATCAAACAATTCTCCGTGCCCATTTTGTAACTGTGTCGGCCATACTATTTATGCATGCACCAGATTTGGAAATTTGTCTCCCTCACTGCGACACAAGGAATCTAAGAGGTTGGCTCTTTGCTTTAATTGTTTAAAGCTCGGACACCATTCTCGGGCATGCAGCAGTGGACATTGTCATGTCTGTGGCAATAGGCATCATACCCTGCTGCACTTTGATGACACCCTCTCCCAGCAGCCCGCCAATGGATCATCTGACTCTGCTCTCGTTGCGGCTTCGTCTTCCATTTCACCATCGGCTTCTGCTTCTCTTGCTGCACACGATGGATCATCAGAAGTCGTGCTACTGGCGACGGCTGTCATTCTAGTGAAAAGTCGTTCGGGCCTATTCATTCCATGCAGAGCCTCACTGGATTCGGGCTCTCAACTGCATCTGGTCACCTCTCGCTTGGCGCAACAGTTACAATTAAAAAAAACTCGATCTACAACTATAGTGTCCGGTCTCGGTAACACTAATGTTCGTAGTGAAGGTCATACGGTGGAAATTGGCTTCAAGTCTCAAGTATCGGACTATGCCGATTCACTTACAGCTTTGGTCTCACCCACTATTACGGACAGTCAGCCCGGCATTGCAATTGACATCCAAAATTGGAACATTCCAGCCAACATACGACTGGCTGACCCCGCATTTTACAAACCTCATCGTGTGGATTTGCTGATTGGAGCTAGCAAAGTTCTTTGACTTGCTGTGCGTTGGTCAGATCAGGCTCGTACCTGGACTACCTTTGTTACAAAAGACTCGTCTTGGCTGGGTAGTCACAGGTGGTGGTCAACGCTTGAGCCAAACTTCATTGTTGGTCTCAAATTCCGCATTGAATGACTTCCCCACTGTTGAAGATCGACTGGATGAGATTGTTAGACGATTTTGGGAGGTTGACAGCTGCAGCGAGGCCATTGCATCAGGCAATAAGGAGGATTTGGAGTGCGAGCAGCATTTCGTGAAGACCTTTACTCGTCTATCTTCAGGCGAGTACTCTGTCAACTTGCCATTTAAACGTGCTTCCATCGAGTTGGGTGATTCCTACACACAAGCATATCGTCGATTTATTAATCTTGAGCGCAAGCTCGAACGTCGCTCAAGCCTTAAGCAGCAATACTCTGCATTTATACAAGAGTATTTGCACATAAAGCACATGTCGCTTGTCGATCCTCTGGATATTGATCATTGCAAACATTTCCTTCCACATCACTGTGTCTTGAAGGAGGACAGCACGACTACCAAACTTCGGGTTGTGTTTGATGGATCGGCTGCGGCTTCTTCTGGACAGTCCCCCAGTGACGTGCTCATGGCCGGACCTGTCATTCAGGCAAAACTGTTCAACACCTTGCTTAAATTTCGGACTTATGCTGTTGCTCTGACTGGGGATATATGCAAAATGTATCGTTGCGTCCGAGTGACTGCTCCTGACCATTATTAGCAATGCATTTTGTGGAGAGACTCACCCAATGAAAGGATACGTGTCTACAAGCTGGACACCGTGACTTATGGCACCAAACCAGCCTCATTTTTGGCCACACGCTCCATGCAACAATTGGCTGTTGAGGAAGCCGCTGCGTTTCCTCTTGGGTCACTTACAGTTCGAGAGGACTTCTATGTTGATGACCTAATCTCCGGTGCTAGCTCCGTGTCTGAGGCTATGGACAAAATGAGGCAGACGACAGCAGTTTTATCTCGTGGCAATTTCCGGCTTCGCAAATGGTGCTCTAGTCATTCTGAAGTGCTCGAACGTATTGATGAGGCTGACAAGGAGCAGTTCCTTAAATTTGATGACGGTAGTGACATAGCTAAAACTCTTGGTCTTGCTTGGAATCCATCTTCGGACAATCTCTTGTTCTTGTTGTCACCTGTTCACCTAAACTCAAAACTCTCCAAGCGATCCATCTTGTCCACGATTGCGCATATATATGATCCTCTTGGTCTTATTGGACCTGCAATTGCTAGGTGGAAAATATTCCTGCAGCAACTTTGGAAAGCAAAGGTTGACTGGGACGAAAGCCTACCACTCGCATTAAGCTCTGCCTGGATGGACATCAGCAGCAGTTTTGAAAATGTCAGCCGCTTCAGTATATCAAGATTAGTGCTAGACTCTCAGTCAGCATTGGAAATGCATGGATTTTGCGATGCAAGTATTGAAGCCTATGGAGCATGCATTTATATATTATCCAGATCTCAACATGCCACTAGTCATCATTTATGTTCAAAGTCTCGGGTAGCGCCGTTGAAGACTCTGTCGGTTCCCAAACTCGAATTGTCCGGAGCAATGTTGCTATCTCACCTCATGCATGATATCAAGTCGATGGGATGCTTTAGAGGACGATATTACTGCTGGTGTGACTCTACTGTTGCCCTGTCTTGGATCAATGACGACTCCAGCAACTTCAATATCTTCGTGGCCAATCGTGTTGCGACAATTCAGGAACAAACCATCGGTATGGAGTGGCACTATGTTCCCACGGATAAAAATCCTGCGGACATTCTATCCAGAGGTGCAACTCCAAGTCAACTCATGAAATCTGACATCTGGTTTAATGGGCCAGCCTTTCTTGTCGGGAATAAGGATGAAGGATCAAAAGACCCTCGATAGAACTTCGGAAGACTGTGTTGCTCATCAAGTCACCATATGAAGATATAACGGTTAATTGCAAATTCGCCAACTCATTCGCTCCTATGCAACGTGTATTTGCGTACATCTTCAAGTTTATTCATCGCCTTCGACATCAGGCTCTTCACGTGTCAGACATTCAGCAAGGAACTATTATTCTTCTTCGTCTCGTCCAAAACGCATACCTGTGGGAAGATATAAAAACTTTGCGAGCAAGAGGAACACTCAAGAAGTCTAGCCCCATTGCGTCACTGTTGCCCTTTATTGATGATGTTGGAGTTTTGCGCGTTGGTGGCCGACTGGCCAACTCAAGTCTGCCTTATGAAGCCCGACATCCAATCATCCTGCCTAAATACCACCCAATTACTGTGGCAATCATCAAAGAATTTCATGAGCGTAACCTGCACTCAGGTCCTCGCGCACTTCTTGCCAATTTACGCCTTCAATATTGGCCAATTGGCGGCTTGAAAACTGTGTCTCGGGTTGTCAACAAGTGCGTCAGATGTTTCCGAGTTAAGCCACAGCTAATCGAAAACATCATGGGCAATTTGCCAACAGAGCGGATTGAAGCATCTCGTCCCTTTGAAGTGACTGGAGTCGATTATTGCGGGCCGTTTTTCTACAAATCTGTTGTTCGTACCAGACCACCTGTGGTGCGCTTGCCTAAGCTAATAAAATGTTATGCCTGCGGTTATGCTATGGTTTTTTTTGTAAGCCGAGCTTTTGCCGACGCCCTCTATGAGATATAGCGCAATGTCGAGCCCTTTTTGGTAAGGCGATTATAAATTGTTCTGATGATGGTCGACCCTAACCCGGAATTTTTTTATTGAACAAATAACATAAGTGCCACCGGCCAAAGAAAAAAAAATTCTTTGTGGGCAAGCGCGTCGCCGTGAAACAATCATAATTTTTTTTTCGTGTGGAAAATATATTCGAAATGGTTTTATCGGCATTAACCCTCAGTGAAATCAGCTACATTGATTTGGCCGCTAAACAAAAAAAAAACAAAAAAAAATTATAAACTATAATAAATATATTATAACTAAATATATAATATATATATAAAAAGAAAATATGTTTTTGTCACGGAACTGATTGGCTGATCAGCTGATTGCACAGCCAAGTGGAGTTTCCAGCGCCAAGTGCCATCGCCAGCTCGGCTCCACGGCATAGTCACCGCTGCACCACAGTGGTATGGAGAGGATTGAGGTTCCCCCTACGTGTACAGTGTCTGACGAGTTATCAAGCGACCCGGCAAATATGCGTACAATTTGCACATCTTTAAATCATTTTTAGTAGTGTATTGCATTTTTTTTATTATTTGTAATACAATCCAAAAACAAAATTTAATGGTAACTAATTAAAAATTAAATTAATTAATCATTAGAATTATCTAAATCCATAAAAAGTGAAATCAGAATACGTACCAGATTGAGTGTAATTGGTGTAACCAAATTATAGTAAAAAAGAAAAAAAATAAAATAATAATAAGTGAAGAAATAAGAATAAATTTACAACACTCGCCAACAGCAAAATTGTTCCTTTAAATTTAACACTAATCAACTTACATCTCAAGCCTATCAGATGCCCCGCCTACAAAAGATCTTTTGGATGTGGAGGATAATCAAGTAAGTGCATCTGATCCCTAACTTTACTTTTTATTTAAATTTTATTGTTGGTTTGCTGCGATAATACTTCGATGTTAAAGTGTGTTAGAATGTGAAAAGTGTAAAATTACAAGTGCAAAACTCTCTCAATTTGGTGATGAGAAAGACATCAAAGATAGGAAAAAAATAAACTCACTCAACTTTGATCGCCTTTACAATGAGCGGAAGACTTTTGAGTGGGCTTTTAAGTTGTTAATCAAAATCAAAGCACAGCCCAGAAGTATGCTAACACTTTAATATCGAAGTCGCTGCCGAAATATACGAATGAATAAAAACAGAAATAGACATGAAACATTCGAATAGAAAAAAAATATAATATATTTATATAATATATAAATATATTTTTCTTATGGTCTAAGAATTTGGGGGATGGTTCGGAAGGGGCTGGGCTGAGGCCACCAGGCGGGTCGCGGGTTGCGGATAGCGAACGGCCTCCCCCAGGGAGGTTAGCTGCGAATAACACGAGATTCCTCGTAAATAAGCAGTCCCGGACAAAAAGCGGGTGCGATAATGTCGATCGTACCGACAAGGCGCTTGTGTTGCCGCCTTCCAAAGTATAGCCTCACACAACCCCTATCTCCCCACATACTCACCTACCCCATCCTATCCCCTCATCTCACTCCGGGCTGGACTAAGGCGTCACTCGAACCGTGCCGAGAGTCAGCTAGGCTGGGGGCCCGGATGAAGAACTAGCCCAGTCGTTAACGGTGAGCTCAGGCAAATGGCGACCGCCTGTTCTAAATTAGACTTACCCGGGTATCGCGGATCTCTGCCCGGGCGGACACATACTTCTCCGCAGCTCGTGGGGCTCCATGAAAAAAGTAAAAATTACTAAAATACCGCAGGATCTCCCTGCGGAGCAGGTCGCAAGACAATTAGAGAGTCAGGCCCCTGATGGGGAACGACCCTCTCGTGTGGTAGACCATCCTCCACACCGTGCTGCTCCAGCAACTATTAGGAGAGTGCCGCAGGCACAAGAAACTCCGGCTGTGAGGCATGGGGGACCGATGGCTGGTACACCCAGACCACCGCGCCCAGCACCGAAAGCCGCGAGGCAAGGCGCTCAGCGCCCAAAGAGGAAGGGAGAGTTCCTGCCACCTAGGGGTCAACCCGGTGGACTGGACGACCCGAACCGAAGGAATCTCTGCGGTTCAAAAAAGGTTAGGGTGGCCGTGTTGCCCGTGGATTTCCCTCGGGTCATGCTCAGTCACGGAGATTTGTCTGTGTTGGAAGAGGCCATCATAGACGAAGTTATTGCGTCTGGTGGAGATATTGCGGCCTCATTCACGGGTATTCACTTCCGGGTTGGATTCCTGGTAATTGAATGCTCCGGTGAGTGAACCTCCGCCGCCTGGCTGAGGACCGCGACATCGAGGCTACAATCGTGGAAGGGCGTGCCCCTTGAGTGCAAGGTGGCAGATGACATACCGTCGCCCCACTGCATCACGCTGTTTTGCCCCAGGAGTGTAGATCGGTCCACCGAATCCCTGTTGGTTCTGCTGAGGGACCAGAACAGGATCGAGACCGACACCTGGAAGGGTGATCTCCAGGAGGAACGAGGGTGGAGGAGCCCTCCTGGTGATCGGGATAGACGAGCTATCCAGGGATATAATTGTGGAGAAGGGGTACCAGGTCTTCTTCCGCTGCAGGACTATCCCCGTAAGTGGACTAAAGAAGAAGACTGGAGCAAAGCCCCAACCTGCTCAACGGGCAGGAGGATGTCTTAGTGGGTAACATCGCCACATCAGACACTCCTGCCCCGGAGCAGAGAAGTCCAACCGCGCAGCCCACCGACCCGTCGGAGGACCTCGCAGAGGACGAAGAACTGGCAGATGTGACGCTCTGCCAGGAGGAGATTCTGGAGGAGGAAGACATCCCCATGTCCTCGCAGGAGCTGGCGGAGGAGCTGCAGGATGCAGCTGTAGCTGACGTCGATATGACGAGCAGCGGTGACGAGGGCAGCTCCAGGCCCCATTCGCCGTGTCAGCTGGAGCCTCCCTAGAAGTAGATGCCGAAGGGCATCAACACAGGGCTGGCCCAGGTAAACATCCACCGGGCTAAGGCAGCCTCGGCGGTCTTAGCAAGGATGTTCACAACAAACACCTTGTGCTGGCCCTGGTACAGGAGCCGTGGGTGAACAATGGCATTAAGGGCCTGTTCACAGCCGACTCAAAGGTAATCTGGGATCGGAGAGATCCAGCACACAGAGCCTGTGTCATGGTAAGGAAAAGTATTAACTTTACTATCCTTTCAGAATTCTTGACTAGAGACTGCGTTCCCATATTGGTGTATACCAAAGGCAGCGCGGTCTCTATGGTCATCGTGTCTGCATACTTCGCAGGGGATGACCCCTGCCCACCACCAGAGGTCGAAAAGCTGGTGGAGTATTACAGGAAAGAGAAGATGCCGGTGCTCATCGGATGCGATGTCAATGCGCACCATACGAAATGGGGCAGCAGTGACATCAATTTAAGGTGTGAGTGCCTAACTGATTTTATTTTTAAATATAATCTAGAACTAGGAAATGTCGGATCTGCTCCGACATTTGTTACAAGGATCAGGGAAGAGGTGCTGGACATCACCCTGATCAGTCGGTCCCTAAAGCCTCACCTTAGGGAATGGCATGTTTCCCAAGAGGAATCCATGTCTGACCATAGGACTATCCTATTTAATTTAAAATTAAATACGGATAGTAGACACCAGGTCGCAACCCCAGGAGGACCAACTGGGAAGGCTATAAGTCGACTTTAGGGCTCAACCTAGCCAACGGACTATCTGGTACACCCAGGAATCCGATAGAGCTGGACAGAGCCACGGATGACCTCAATAAGTGCATAATTAGTGCATTTGAGGAAAATTGCCCGGTAGGGAAAAGATTCATGGAAAAAGATGCCCCATGGTGGAACGACAGTCTGGAAAGGCTGCGCGTCACCACACGTCGCCTCTTCAATAAAGCCAAGAGAGACGGAATATGGGAACGATACCGTGAAAGCCTTACCTCCTATAATAAGGAGATAAGAAAGGCCAAGCGGAAGAATTACAGAGACTTCTGTGAAAGCATAGTTAGCACAAGCGAAGGCGCCAGGCTCCACAGAACACTGGCGAAAAGAACGCCTGATGCTAACCTTGCACTGAAGCGTGGGGATAATTCCTTCACGAGTAGCAATAAGCAAAGATTAGAATTACCCTTCGAGACGCACTTCCCAGGCTGCTCACCCCTACAGGAAGAGGCTATCGTAGGAATAAGCAGATATAGACCGTCCACTGACGACTGGGCATGCGCCAAGTCGACAGTCACAAAGGAGAAACTAAATTGGCCAATTGGCACATTCCAGCCTTATAAATCTCCCGGAATGGACGGCATATCGCCAGCCTTCCTTCAAACGGGCCAGGATATACTCCTCTCCCGTATTAGGAAAGCTCTAGTAAGTAGCCTAGCCCTCGGACACATACCGAGCGCATGGAGGAGAGCTAGGGTAGTCTTCATCCCGAAAGCAGGGAAGAAAGATATTACCGACCCGAAGTCCTTCAGACCCATCAGCTTGCCATCGTTTTTATTGAAAACGTTGGAAAAGATGGTGGACTACAAGATTAGAAGCACTTTGCTCAAGCAAAGGCCGCTGCACCCAACGCAGCATGCATATAGAGTAGGCAGGTCTACGGACACAGCACTTTATCAGCTGCAACGTACCTTGAGTGCGGCAATTGATAATAAGGAAGTAGCTTTGTGCGCCTTCCTAGACATAGAGGATGCCTTTGACAATACATCACACGATGCGATCAAGGACACCCTCTCGAGAAGGGGCCTGGATCCTACCACCAGCAGATGGATTCTCGCACTGCTGCGATCCATGCAGGTCACAGCATCAGTGCATGATAGCACCGTAACGGTCCTAACCACCAAGGGGTGTCCCCAAGAGGGGTTCTGTCTCCGCTACTACTCCGAACTACTAAACAGACTCACTAACAGTGGTATACAATGTCAAGGTTATGCCGATGACATTGTTATCATAGCGCGAGGAAAATTTGAAGAATCACTCTGTGACATAGTCCAGTCTGGGCTAAGGATAACGTATGACTGGTGTAGGGAGGTTGGACTCAACCTTAACCCTACGAAAACAGTCATCGTCCCCTTTACCAGACGACATAAATTACAGAGGATGAGGCAAATATGGCTCTCAGGTACCCCACTAGAAATAAGTAGGGAGGTTAAATACCTGGGCGTCATATTTGACAGTAAACTTAACTTTGGCACCCATGTGCAGAATGCCATGTTAAAGTGCTCCAGAGCGCTTTACACATGTCGCAGCATAGCCGGCGAATCATGGGGCACATCACCAAAGATAGTAAGATGGCTATACCTAATGGTAGTAAGACCCATGCTAACCTATGGGGTAATAGCATGGGGTGACAGAGCACGGTTGATCACCGTGAAAAGGCAACTGCAAAAATTGCAAAGAATGGCCTGTGTCTGTATGACAGGAGCAATGCGCACCTGCCCAACAATGGCCCTTGAAGCCTTAATGGAGCTCACGCCACTCCACCACATCATAAGGCTCAAGCAGAAAGCGACGCTTTTAAGGATGTCAGCAGAAGGAGTTGGGGGCAATCACATCCTAGGCAATAAGGATGCCCAACTCCTCTCAAATGAACTGCCCCTGCTATTGCAACCCAGGGACGAAATTAAAGTCGAATACATCTTCGAACGTAATTTCACAGTTCACATGAGCAGTAAAAGGGACTGGACAACTCTGGAAGAGGTCCACCCTATGAAGCCGCACACCACAAGGTGGTACACCGACGGATCACTCACCAACCAGGGCACAGGTCTTGGTGTGGTGGGCCTTCGGGTGTCATACCACGAATCCTCAGGAACGCACACCAGCATATTCCAGGCTGAGGTATGTGCGATAGGAAGATGTGCGGACTTTAACTTAAAACGTAACTATCGGAATACAGATATATCCATACTATCCGATAGTCAAGCAGCATTAAATGCAATAACGGGGACTAAAATAACATCAAAGATAGTCCAGGAGGCTCGTTCAATGCTAAACCTACTTGGGACTCACAACAGGCTTGCCCTGCGATGGGTCCCGGGCCACAGGGATATAGCGGGTAACGAGGCGGCTGATAAGCAGGCGAGAATGGGGGCAGAAAGGCCCCTGATAGGACCAGAACCGTATTGTGGCATAGGCAGACACACTATACGGCTGGTACTTAGAAATGAAGAGAAACAGATGCGGCAGCAGAGCTGGTCGGAGGCAGTAGGTCTCCGGCAAGCCAGATGTCTCCTCGGTGGTTATAATCTCAAGCGATTTAAGCAAGTTATAACCATGGGAAAGAACAACCTTAGGATACTCACCGGTCTAATGACGGGGCACTGTCGACTAAGAAGTCACCTAACTAGACTAGGTATATATAGTAGCGATCTCTGCAGGTTCTGTGAAATAGAGGAGGAATCCTCGGTACACATCCTAGCAGAATGTGTCGCACTAGCTAGAAGGAGATGCAGCATCCTAGGTATGCATGTCTTGAATTTTAGAGACATAGAAGACCTCAACCCAACAAAGATCCTCACATTCGTGCGGGAAGTGGGGCTGATGGAAGAGCTATAGGCTCAGAAGGGGGCACAATAGATCTAAAGGTCGCGGTGCAACTTCCCCAATAATAATAATAATATATATATAAATAAATAAATAAATATATAATGGAAATAAATATAAATAAATAAAATATAAATATATAAATATATAATATAATAGATATATGTTATTATTAATATTATGAGAAAAAAATTATTAAATTAATAATCATGGTATTGAAGTAATATATATATATATATATATATGAAGTAAGAAAATAATTTACTCAATTAAATAAATGAATAATTTGGTTTTGCCCTAATATTCCTTATGGTCCGAGATTTTTTTTGATTTCATTTTCATTTTTTTATTTTTCGATTTAAAGTAAAAATTTAAATAAATTAAATTCACAACTTAAAAGAAAAAAATTTTTATATACATTGCAAAAGTAAATAAAATAAATTTGAATATGGGTCTACAAAAAAAAATTTAAAAATTAAGATAGATAAAACAAAAATGAATTTACTATATTAACTGTCGAAAGTGTACACCTACATTTTTTTTGCGTTCTGACCAAAAATAAATGAAATGAAAAGGTCTAATTAGCTAAATATTATTATTAATAAGTTGGTAAAAATAATTCTTACTAAAATTTATTGCACTTATTTTGTATTATATTAATCCATATAATTTCTTTCATATTATTGTATTTTTTTTGTTAAGTGCAACAAGATTATTTAAAGTTCTAATTTTCGAATAATGTACAAGATAAAAATATTAGATGTTACAAAATGAAAATTAATCACCCATAGACTAAAATTAAAATAAATGAATTTCTGTTATTAGAATATTGTTAAAATGAATAATTACATTTTTTTCTTTTGGGAGTCATGCAACGCACACTGAATATAGGATGAAATAAGTAGTCGTTGTCTTAGGGATCATCCAATATTATAATGTTTAGGTGCCGGATGATCTAGGTAGGGTGGGCATCTGCTGTGGCAATTACATCAGCCCAGCTCCAACGACGAAAACCCAGGAGTGTCGCCTCCATATGATATTTATGAGATCGTTCCTATAACCGCACGCGATATCGTTTAATTAATATTATGCACAGCGAGCCCGTAGCGCAAGTAACTTCCAGGAACCCCGACCAACTACCGATCATACAGCCGGAACCAGCGCGTGCATCACTTCTTGTAGGCTACACTAACATCTGCTCGTCAAATACCAGGTTATATGCTACATTAATATTAATTAAAATGGCGCCCAACGTGGTGCCCGAAAGGCCAGAATGGCTCGAATGGCACGAATGCCCCGAACCGGCCATGAACCAATCGGACCAAACTTCAATTAAAGAATTGTGTCAAAACACCTGACATAACGTTCGGCATGTTATCTTACCTCAGATCCTTCTCTTAATGGACCCCTTGTCCTTTTTATTGGAATATGCTACGAATCCAAGACAATTCAATAGATTTCATGGCCTAGTATTATAATCCCAATAGCTAGTGGGTGTAGACTTTGACTTACTGGATGTGTTATAACTTTTATTGGATATAACTCAGGTTGACATTCGTCAGATCGGATAAGTCAGATAATGGCTAATTGGAAAATTAGGTTTACCGGCAAGGCCACTATGTCCATAGAAGATTTTCTATATCGCGTAGAAGCTTTAACAAAGCAAACATTGGATGGCAATTTCGAGTTGACCGCCAGATATGCTAGTAACTTGTTTGATGGGAGTGCTAGCGAATGGTACTGGCGCTACCATAAAAGTGTCCCGGAAGTTTATTGGCCAGACTTGTGCGTTGCCCTTCGTGGTCAATTTAAGGATGACCGGACGGACAGGAATATAAGGACCGAAATAGAACATCGTAAGCAAAGATCAAATGAATCATTTGACGTTTTTTATGGGATCATAGCTGCCTTAGCGGATAAACTGTCCGAGCCCATGTCTGAAAAGTCTTTGGTAGAGACCTTAAGAGCCAACCTGTTGGCTGACATTCAGCATGAAATATTATATGAGCCTGCTAACTCTGTGAAGGATTTGCGTCACCTAGTTCGGACTCAGAAATCTTCATGCAATCAGTTTTAAAAGCAAAGCCATCAGTCGTTCCTCGACGACTAGTGAATGCCATTTCTGAAACCAAATCTGAGATGGCCTCTGACGAAGAAACTACATCCAATATTGAGTATGACTTGTCAGCGGTAGATTTGTCATGCTGGAATTGCGCTGGAAAAGGTCACCGATACCAAGAGTGTATGCAGAGCGCAGAGTATTTTGTTATGGCTGCGGAAAAGCAGATACTTACAAACCGAGTAGTAGAAACTGCAGTGTAAGCGTTTCAAAAAACTATTACGCACTTACACCGCAGAGGGGTGTACGCAAACAGTTGGTCAACAAAGCGTCTAAACGTCGTAGAATTGATTTTAAACATTTATGTCGAGTGGAAAAAAAATTGCTGTTAGCTTCAATAATAGCCACACCTAATGATTTACGCCCTCATGCCCAGGTAGTGCTGCTTGGTAAAACCGTAGTGGGACTTATGGACACTGGGGCTCCGGTCAGCTGTATTGGGGGTACTTTCGCTTCTGAACTCCTTCATGGGGATTTAAATTATAAGGCGATGAGCTCCAAAGTAAGGACGGCTGATGGAAAAAGCCAAATGATTGTTGGCAAAGTATTTGCAGAAGTAACTTACAGGGGAGAGACTAAGAATTTGACATTCTATTTAGTTCCTTCTCTAGCTGCAGAACTTTACCTTGGAATTGACTTTTGGACAGTTTTCGACTTGTTACCTTTACACTTAATGACACAGAGTCTAAATATTTAGTCACTAAATGACCCGACAATGCGAGAATTGACTCCAAAACAACAAAAATTGCTGCAGGAATCAATAAAGTTGTTCCCGTCTTTTTCAAAGAAAGGATTGGGTAGGACAACCTTAATATGACACGCAATTGATGTAGCCGACGCTAAACCTATAAAACAGCGTCACTATGCAGTATCGCCTGCTACTGAGAAGCTGATGTACGAGGAACTCGATTGGATGTTACAACTCGGAGTTATTCAGGAATCAAACAGCTCCTGGTCGTCTCCAGTCGTTTTAGTGAAAAAGCCCGGCAAAGTTAGGTTATGCATTGATAGCAGAAAGGTTAACGAAGTAACCGTAAAAGATGCGTATCCTATGCCATTAATTGATGGTATCTTAAGTAGATTGCCGAAAGCAGAGTTTATTACAAGCCTTGACCTTAAAGATGCCTTTTGGCAAATACCTCTCGACCCAAACTCTCGCGACAAGACCGCCTTCACAGCTCCTGGGCGTCCTTTATATGAGTTCATTGTCATGCCCTTCGGGCTCACTAATGCTCCGCAGTCAATGTCCAGACTAATGGATAAAATAGTTCCAGCGCATTTGCGTAACGAAGTCTTTATTTACCTAGACGACTTACTGATTATTTCAGATTCCTTCGATCGCCATCTCGAAGTCCTGTCGATAGTTGCCTCACATTTATCTCGTGCTAATCTTACCCTTAACGTCGAGAAAAGTAAATTTTGCCGACGAGAAGTTAAGTATTTGGGGCATGTAATTGGCAATGGCATTATCAGCACAGATCCAGACTCCAAGGTTGCAGATGATGTATGCTGGAAACTGTGGGTGCCACAGCCTCTGATATTGCCTGCACTTAAAACAGCTCGTGATGATCCCTTGCATGCGCATGGTGGAATAAATAAAACTTTAGAAGGACTCAGAAGGTTTTATTACTGGCCAAATATGGTAACAGATGTAAAAAATTATATAAATGCTTGCGACGTTTGTAAGGCCACGAAGCATCCCAATCAGACTTTAAAACCTAAAATGGGACATACTGGTCAACCACTGCGGTTCTTTCAAAAGTTATTTGTTGATTTTCTGGGACCCTATCCACGCAGCAAATCTGGAAATATAGGCATTTTTGTGCTACTAGACAATATGTCGAAATTTCCATTTTTGAAGCCCGTCCGAAAATGTACTGCTGAAGCTGTCCGACGTTATTTAGAAGAAGATCTATTCCATTGCTTCGGAATACCCGAAACAATAGTATCTGACAACGGAGTTCAGTTTAAATCTAAGTCCTTCAACTCCTTGCTAGACAGATACAACATTTTCCATACCTATACAGCATATTATTCTCCTCAGGCTAATGCTTCAGAGAGAGTCAACCGATCCGTTCTTTCAGCCATCAAGGCATATGTGGACCCCAGCCAGCGTAACTGGGATGAGAAATTGAGTTTCATAAGCTGTGCACTTCGCTCAAGCTTTCATTTAGCCATTAACACAAGCCCTTACAAATGGTCACAAACGGCAGTAGCTACAAATTATTGAGAACTCTAGGCATGCTAGATGATCGCAGCCTACAATTTTGTCGAGAAGACTCTTTTGATCTCTTGCGTAGTAAGGCAAAAGATTCTATGCAATCTCAGCGCGCACGAAATGAAAAGGCCTACAACTTGCGAGCCAGAGAAGTGACATTCAAAATCGGTCAAGAGGTGTATAGGCGCAACTTTCAGCAAGCTTCGTCAAAGCCCGAATTCGTAGGAAAGTTGGTAATTATTACTACGATTTGGAGGATTCTCAAGGAAGACTTATTGACAAATTTCATGCAAAAGATATTAAGCAATGATTCTACCGTCTGCAAGCGTGAATCCCGCTCGTTGTGTTCCACCCCAAGCGCGATTTTAGTGGGGGGAAAATGTAGTGCGCTTGCCTAAGCTAATAAAATGTTATGCCTGCGGTTATGCTATGGTTTTTTTTGTAAGCCGAGCTTTTGCCGACGCCCTCTATGAGATATAGCGCAATGTCGAGCCCTTTTTGGTAAGGTGATTATAAATTGTTCTGAGTGAGGGTCTTGAGTTTTGAGCTGCCGAAAGTGATGGTCGTGCGAGTACCATTCCTCGTGGATAACAAATTTACACGTGGACGCGATGATGGTCGACCCTAACCCGGAATTTTTTTATTGAACAAATAACATAAGTGCCACCGGCCAAAGAAAAAAAAATTCTTTGTGGGCAAGCGCGTCGCCGAGAAACAATCATAATTTTTTTTTCGTGTGGAAAATATATTCCAAATGGTTTTATCGGCATTAACCTCAGTGAAATCAGCTACATTGATTGCCGCTAAAAAAAAAAAAAGCTATAAACTATAATAAATATATTATAACTAAATATATAATATATATATAAAAAGAAAATATGTTTTTGTCACGGAACTGATTGGCTGATCAGCTGATTGCACAGCCAAGTGGAGTGTTCAGCGCCAACTGCCATCGCCAGCTCGGCTCCACGGCATAGTCACCGCTGCACCACAGTGGTATGGAGAGGATTGAGGTTCCCCCTACGTGTACAGTGTCTGACGAGTTATCAAGCGACCCGGCAAATATGCGTACAATTTGCACATCTTTAAATCATTTTTAGTAGTGTATTGCATTTTTTTTATTATTTGTAATACAATCCAAAAACAAAATTTAATGGTAACTAATTAAAAATTAAATTAATTAATCATTAGAATTATCTAAATCCATAAAAAGTGAAATCAGAATACGTACCAGATTGAGTGTAATTGGTGTAACCAAATTATAGTAAAAAAGAAAAAAAATAAAATAATAATAAGTGAAGAAATAAGAATAAATTTACAACACTCGCCAACAGCAAAATTGTTCCTTTAAATTTAACACTAATCAACTTACATCTCAAGCCTATCAGATGCCCCGCCTACAAAAGATCTTTTGGATGTGGAGGATAATCAAGTAAGTGCATCTGATCCCTAACTTTACTTTTTATTTAAATTTTATTGTTGGTTTGCTGCGATAATACTTCGATGTTAAAGTGTGTTAGAATGTGAAAAGTGTAAAATTACAAGTGCAAAACTCTCTCAATTTGGTGATGAGAAAGACATCAAAGATAAGAAAAAAATAAACTCACTCAACTTTGATCGCCCTTACAATGAGCGGAAGACTTTTGAGTGGGCTTTTAAGTTGTTAATCAAAATCAAAGCACAGCCCAGAAGTATGCTAACACTTTAATATCGAAGTCGCTGCCGAAATATACGAATGAATAAAAACAGAAATAGACATGAAACATTCGAAAAGAAAAAAAATATAATATATTTATATATATAAATAAATAAATAAATATATAATGGAAATAAATATAAATAAATAAAATATAAATAATATAATAGATATATGTTATTATTAATATTATGAGAACAAAATTATTAAATTAATAATCATGGTATTGAAGTAATATTTATATATATATATATGAAATAAGAAAATAATTTACTTAATTAAATAAATAAATAACTTGGTTTTGTCCTAATATTCCTTATGGTCCGAGATTTATTTTGATTTCATTTTCATTTTTTTATTTTTCGATTTAAAGTAAAAATTTAAATAAATTAAATTCACAATTTAAAAGAAAAAAATTGTTATATATATTGCATAAGTAAATAAAATAAATTTGAATATAGGTCTACAAAAAAAATTTAAAAATTAAGATAGATAAAACAAAAATGAATTTACTATATTAACTGTCGAAATTGTACACCTACATTTTTTTTTGCGTTCTGACCAAAAATAAATGAAATGAAAAGGTCTAATTAGCTAAATATTATTATTAATAAGTTGGTAAAAATAATTCATATTAAAATTTATTGCTCTTATTTTGTATTATATTAATCCATATAATTTCTTTCATATTATTGTATTTTTTTTTGTTAAGTGCAACAAGATCATTTAAAGTTATAATTTTCGAATAATGTACAAGATAAAAATATTAGATGTTACAAAATGAAAATTAATCACCCATAGACTAAAATTAAAATAAATGAATTTCTGTTATTAGAATATTGTTAAAATGAATAATTAAATTTTTTTCTTTTGGGAGTCATGCAACGCACACTGAATAGAGGATGAAATAAGTAGTCGTTGTCTTAGGGATCATCCAATATTATAATGTTTAGGTGCCGGATGATCTAGGTAGGGTGGGCATCTGCTGTGGCAATTACATCAGCCCAGCTCAACGACGAAAACCCAGGAGTGTCGCCTCCATATGATATTTATGAGATCGTTCCTATAACCGCACGCGATATCGTTTAATTAATATTATGCACAGCGAGCCCGTAGCGCAAGTAACTTCCAGGAACCCCGACCAACTACCGATCATACAGCCGGAACCAGCGCGTGCATCACTTCTTGTAGGCTACACTAACATCTGCTCGTCAAATACCAGGTTATATGCTACACACCAGTCAAATGCTACACTTCGGTCTTCATCTGCTTCGTCACCATAGCTGTTCACTTGGAGCTGGTACAGGACATAACAACAGCATCATTTCTTGGCGCTTTGAGGAGATCCATCTCTATGCGTGGCAAGCCTCGTCAGATTTGGTCTGACAACGCCACAAACTTCGTCGGAGCCAAAAACAATTTGAAGGAGTTGAAAGCTCTGATGTTAAGCGATGCTCATGCTACTGCTGTTCATCAATTCTGCCTGGCTGACAACATTGATTGGCATTTCATTCCCCCTCGCTCTCCACACTTTGGCGGATTGTGGGAAGCAGCAGTGAAAACCGCCAAGCATCATTTTTATCGCTGTGTTGGCCAGTCGCTACTCAGATTTGAGGAGTTGCGAACTCTCGTTTGCCAAATCGCGGCCATTATTCATTCTCGCCCTTTAGTCTCACTTCAGAGAATCCTGGCGACTTAGATGTTGTGACTCCAGCCCACTTTTTAATTGGCGGACCTCCATCCACATTTTTAGAGCCAGATCTAACAAAGTTGAATTACAATCGCTTGGATGGCTGGCAGCGAGTGACTCACCTACAGCAAATCTTTTGGTCACGGTGGCGTGAGGAGTATCTCACACTCCTCCAACAGCGTATCAAATGGAAATCTCCAGCTCGTCCTATTCAAGTGGATGACGTGGTCCTCGTTAAGGACGAGAATCTTCCTCCCATGAGCTGGCCACTCGCCAGAGTGATTGCTTTAATTCCAGGCAGGGATGGCATTGCTCGAGCTGCTGAATTGAAGACGCCTAAAGGACTTATCAGAAGAGCTGTCAACAAGATGTGCCTGCTGCCTGTTAAGGATTCTGTTGAAAGGGAGTCTTTCCACGGGAGGATTATGTTGGCAGCAGCAGCAGCAAAGAACTATAATTGATTAGAAGCTCTAATATGTTTGAATTTGGAGCCCTGCGTGGCCTAATCTAAATGTTGTTAATCTTAAGTACATATGCACATTATGTTAAGTGCAGTTTGAGCTGCAGCAGCCAGCGTTAGCAGCGCTCTCATTGTGCAGCGGTCTCTTTGTGCAGCGCTCTCTCTCTCTCTCTCGATCAAGTGCGTTTGCTGATCGGCCGGCTGCTGCAGCTATTCATTCGTTTCGCATAGCTCTAGCTTATCGTTCGGTAATCTCGTTGTGAAAAGAATTAGCAATTGGCTTCAAATCTTTAATAGTTGAAAGAAAGACTAAGCGTTTGGCTTCTAGTCTACGAATATATGAATAAAGTTTATAACGTGAAAATAACTTGTTATTAATTGGAACATAAAGATATCAAAAAGCTGATAGCGCAAACATTATCTTTGCCAATAGTTGTCCAAAGTCCGAATTACTTCCAACATTATGAAGCCCTTTTCATATATATTGATTATACATCAAAATTTGAAAATACGTATTTTTTAAATGAAATCCAGAACTAGACGTTTTAAGTTTCTGTTTCCAAATTCTATTGTATTGTATTTTCGCCCACAATTGTCCAAAGTCCGAATTTCTTCAAACATTATGAAGCCCTTTTAATATATATTAATTCTGCATCAAAAGTTGAAAATGCGTATTTTTTAAATGAAATCCAGAAATTGACGTTCTAGGTTTCTGTTTTCAAATTCAAACTGTTGTATCTTCGCCCACAATTGTCCAAAGTCCGAATTTTTTCCAACATTATGAAGCCCTTTTTATATATATTGATCTTGCATCAAACGTTGAAAATACGTAATTTTGAAATGAAATCGAGAAATTTACGTTTAAGGTTTCTGGTTTCAAATTCAAACTGTTGTATCTTCGCCAATAGTTGTCCAAATTCCGAATTACTTCAAACATTATGAAGCGCTTTTCATATATATTGATTCTGCATCAAAATTTGAAAACACGTATTTTTTAAATGAAATCCAGAAATTGACGTTTTAAGTTTCTGTTTTCAAATTCAAACTGTTGTATTTTCGCGCACAATTGTCCAAACTCCGAATTTCTTCCAACATTATGAAGCCCTTTTTATATATATTGATCCTGCATCAAAAGTTGAAAATATGTAATTTTGAAATGAAATCGAGAATTTTACGTTTTAACTTTCTGTTTTCAAATTAAAACTATTGTATTTTCGCCCACAATTGTCCAAAGTCCGAATTTCTTCAAACATTATGTAGCCCTTTTTATATAAATTGACCCTGCATCAAAATTTGAAGAGACGTAATTTTGAAATGAAATCCAGAAATTGAGGATTAAATATCTGATTCAAATTCAAACTGTTGTATCTTCGCCAATAATTGTACAAAGTCAGAATTTCTTCAAACATTATGAAGCCCTTTCATATATATTGATTCTGCATCAAAATTGCAAATACGTATTTTTGAAATGAAATCCAGAAATTGACGATTAAGTATCTGTTTTCAAATTCAAACTGTTGTATTTTCGCCAATAATTGTCCAAAGTCCGAATTACTTCCAACATTATGAAGCCCTTTTCATATATATTGATTCTGCATCAAAAGTTGAAAATACGTAATTTTGAAATGAAATCGAGAATTTTACGTTTTAAGTTTCTGTTTTCAAATTCAAACTGTTGTATCTTCGCCCATAATTGTCCAAAGTCCGAATTTCTTCAAACATTATGAAGCCCTTTTCATATATATTGATTCTGCATCAAAAGTTGAAAATACGTATTTTTGAAATGAAATCCAGAAATTGACGTTTTAAGTTTCTGTTTTCAAATTCAAACTGTTGTATTTTCGCCAACAATTGTCCAAAGTCCGAATTTCTTCAAACATTATGAAGCCCTTTTCATATATATTGATTCTGCATCAAAAGTTGAAAATACGTAATTTTGAAATGAAATCGAGAAATTGACGTTTTAAGTTTCTGTTTTCAAATTCAAACTGTTGTATCTTCGCCAATAATTGTCCAAAGTCCGAATTTCTTCCAACATTATGAAGCCCTTTTCATATATATTGATTCTGCATCAAAAGTTGAAAATACGTATTTTTGAAATGAAATCCAGAAATTGACGTTTTAAGTTTCTGTTTTCAAATTCAAACTGTTGTATTTTCGCCCACAATTGTCCAAAGTCCGAATTTCTTCAAACATTATGAAGCCCTTTTCATATATATTGATTCTGCATCAAAAGTTGAAAATACGTATTTTTGAAATGAAATCCAGAAATTGACGTTTTAAGTTTCTGTTTTCAAATTCAAACTGTTGTATTTTCGCCCACAATTGTCCAAAGTCCGAATTTCTTCCAACATTATGAAGCCCTTTTTATATATATTGATCCTGCATCAAAAGTTGAAAATACGTAATTTTGAAATGAAATCCAGAAATTTACGTTTTAAGTTTCTGTTTTCAAATTCAAACTGTTGTATCTTCGCCAATAATTGTCCAAAGTCCGAATTTCTTCCAACATTATGAAGCCCTTTTCATATATATTGATTCTGCATCAAAAGTTGAAAATACGTATTTTTGAAATGAAATCCAGAAATTGACGTTTTAAGTTTCTGTTTCAAATTCAAACTGTTGTATTTTCGCCCACAATTGTCCAAAGTCCGAATTTCTTCCAACATTATGAAGCCATTTTTATATATATTGATCCTGCATCAAAAGTTGAAAATACGTAATTTTGAAATGAAATCGAGAAATTTACGTTTAAAGTTTCTGTTTTCAAATTCAAACTGTTGTATCTTCGCCAATAATTGTCCAAATTCCGAATTACTTCCAACATTATGAAGCCCTTTTCATATATATTGATTCTGCATCAAAAGTTGAAAATACGTATTTTTGAAATGAAATCCAGAAATTGACGTTTTAAGTTTCTGTTTCCAAATTCAAACTGTTGTATCTTCGCCCACAATTGTCCAAAGTCCGAATTTCTTCCAACATTATGAAGCCCTTTTTATATAAATTGATCCTGCATCAAAAGTTGAAAATACGTATTTTTGAAATGAAATCCAGAAATTGACGTTTTAAGTTTCTGTTTTCAAATTCAAACTGTTGTATTTTCGCCCACAATTGTCCAAAGTCCGAATTTCTTCAAACATTATGAAGCCCTTTTCATATATATTGATTCTGCATCAAAATTTGAAAATACGTATTTTTGAAATGAAATCCAGAAATTGAGGTTTAAAGTTTCTGTTTCCAAATTCAAACTGTTGTATCTTCGCCAATAATTGTCCAAAGTCCGAATTTCTTCAAACATTATGAAGCCCTTTTCATATATATTGATTCTGCATCAAACGTTGAAAACACGTATTTTTGAAATGAAATCCAGAAATTGACGTTTTAAGTTTCTGTTTTCAAATTCAAACTGTTGTATTTTCGCCCACAATTGTCCAAAGTCCGAATTTCTTCCAACATTATGAAGCCCTTTTTATATATATTGATCCTGCATCAAAAGTTGAAAATACGTATTTTTGAAATGAAATCCAGAAATTGACGTTTTAAGTTTCTGTTTTCAAATTCAAACTGTTGTATTTTCGCCCACAATTGTCCAAAGTCCGAATTTCTTCAAACATTATGAAGCCCTTTTCATATATATTGATCCTGCATCAAAATTTGAAGATACGTAATTTTGAAATGAAATCCAGAAATTGAGGATTAAATATCTGATTCCAAATTCAAACTGTTGTATCTTCGCCAATAATTGGCAAAAGTCAGAATTTCTTCAAACATTATGAAGCCCGTTTCATGTATATTGATTCTGCATCAAACGTTGAAAACACGTATTTTTTAAATGAAATCCAGAAATTGACGTTTTAAGTTTCTGTTTTCAAATTCAAACTGTTGTATTTTCGCCCACAATTGTCCAAAGTCCGAATTTCTTCCAACATTATGAAGCCCTTTTTATATATATTGATTCTGCATCAAAAGTTGAAAATACGTATTTTTGAAATGAAATCGAGAAATTGACGTTTAAAGTTTCTGTTTTCAAATTCAAACTGTTGTATCTTCGCCAATAATTGTCCAAAGTCCGAATTACTTCCAACATTATGAAGCCCTTTTCATATATATTGATTCTGCATCAAAAGTTGAAAATACGTATTTTTGAAATGAAATCCAGAAATTGACGTTTTAAGTTTCTGTTTTCAAATTCAAACTGTTGTATTTTCGCCCACAATTGTCCAAAGTCCGAATTTCTTCAAACATTATGAAGCCCTTTTTATATAAATTGATCCTGCATCAAAAGTTGAAAATACGTAATTTTGAAATGAAATCCAGAAATTGACGTTTTAAGTTTCTGTTTTCAAATTCAAACTGTTGTATTTTCGCCCACAATTGTCCAAAGTCCGAATTTCTTCAAACATTATGAAGCCCTTTTCATATATATTGATTCTGCATCAAAATTTGAAAATACGTATTTTTGAAATGAAATCCAGAAATTGACGTTTTAAGTTTCTGTTTCCAAATTCAAACTGTTGTATTTTCGCCCAACAATTGTCCAAAGTCCGAATTTCTTCAAACATTATGAAGCCCTTTTTATATATATTGATTCTGCATCAAAAGTTGAAAATACGTAATTTTGAAATGAAATCGAGAAATTGACGTTTTAAGTTTCTGTTTTCAAATTCAAACTGTTGTATCTTCGCCCACAATTGTCCAAAGTCCGAATTTCTTCAAACATTATGTAGCCCTTTTTATATAAATTGATCCTGCATCAAAAGTTGAAAATGACGTAATTTTGAAATGAAATCCAGAAATTGACGTTTTAAGTTTCTGTTTCCAATTTCTAATTGTATTGTATTTCGCCCACAATTGTCCAAAGTCCGAATTTCTTCAAACATTATGAAGCCATTTTTCATATATATTGATTCTGCATCAAAATTTGCAGATACGTATTTTTGAAATGAAATCCAGAAATTGAGGATTAAATATCTGATTCCAAATTCAAACTGTTGTATCTTCGCCAATAATTGCCAAAAAGTCCGAATTACTTCCAACATTATGAATCCTTTTTCATATATATTAATTCTTCATAAAAAGTTAAAAATTCGTAATTTTGAAATGAAATCGATTAATTTACGTTTAAAGTTTCTGTTTCAAATTCAAACTGTTGTATCTTCGCCAATAATTGTCCAAATTCCGAATTACTTCCAACATTATGAAGTGCTTTTCATATATATTGATTCTGCATCAAAAGTTGAAACTACGTATTTTTGAAATGAAATCCAGAAATTGACGTTTCAAGTTTCTGTTTTCAAATTCAAACTGTTGTATTTTCGCCCACAATTGTCCAAAGTCCGAATTTCTTCAAACATTATGTAGCCCTTTTTATATAAATTGATCCTGCATCAAAAGTTGAAAATACGTATTTTTGAAATGAAATCCAGAAATTGACGTTTTAAGTTTCTGTTTTCAAATTCAAACTGTTGTATTTTCGCCCACAATTGTCCAAAGTCCGAATTTCTTCAAACATTATGAAGCCCTTTTCATATATATTGATCTTGCATCAAAAGTTGAAAATACGTATTTTTGAAATGAAATCGAGAAATTGACGTTTAAGTTTCTGTTTTCAAATTCAAACTGTTGTATCTTCGCCAATAATTGTCCAAAGTCCGAATTACTTCCAACATTATGAAGCCATTTTCATATATATTGATTCTGCATCAAAAGTTGAAAATACGTATTTTTTGAAATGAAATCGAGAAATTTACGTTTTAAGTTTCTGTTTTCAAATTCAAACTGTTGTATCTTCGCCAATAATTGTCCAAAGTCCGAATTTCTTCCAACATTATGAAGCCATTTTCATATATATTGATTCTGCATCAAAAGTTGAAAATACGTATTTTTGAAATGAAATCCAGAAATTGACGTTTGAAGTTTCTGTTTTCAAATTCAAACTGTTGTATTTTCGCCCACAATTGTCCAAAGTCCGAATTTCTTCAAACATTATGAAGCCCTTTTCATATATATTGATCCTGCATCAAAAGTTGAAAATACGTATTTTTGAAATGAAATCGAGAAATTTACGTTTTAAGTTTCTGTTTTCAAATTCAAACTGTTGTATCTTCGCCAATAATTGTCCAAAGTCCGAATTTCTTCCAACATTATGAAGCCCTTTTCATATATATTGATCCTGCATCAAAAGTTGAAAATACGTATTTTTGAAATGAAATCCAGAAATTGACGTTTTAAGTTTCTGTTTTCAAATTCAAACTGTTGTATTATCGCCCACAATTGTCCAAAGTCCGAATTTCTTCCAACATTATGAAGCCCTTTTTATATAAATTGATCCTGCATCAAAAGTTGAAAATACGTAATTTTGAAATGAAATCGAGAAATTTACGTTTAAAGTTTCTGTTTTCAAATTCAAACTGTTGTATCTTCGCCAATAATTGTCCAAAGTCCGAATTACTTCCAACATTATGAAGCGCTTTTCATATATATTGATTCTGCATCAAAAGTTGAAACTACGTATTTTTGAAATGAAATCCAGAAATTGACGTTTTAAGTTTCTGTTTTCAAATTCAAACTGTTGTATTATCGCCCACAATTGTCCAAAGTCCGAATTTCTTCAAACATTATGAAGCCCTTTTTATATAAATTGATCCTGCATCAAAAGTTGAAAATACGTATTTTTGAAATGAAATCGAGAAATTGACGTTTTAAGTTTCTGTTTTCAAATTCAAACTGTTGTATTTTCGCCCACAATTGTCCAAAGTCCGAATTTCTTCAAACATTATGAAGCCCTTTTTATATAAATTGATCCTGCATCAAAAGTTGAAAATACGTATTTTTGAAATGAAATCGAGAAATTGACGTTTTAAGTTTCTGTTTTCAAATTCAAACTGTTGTATTTTCGCCCACAATTGTCCAAAGTCCGAATTTCTTCCAACATTATGAAGCCATTTTTATATATATTGATCCTGCATCAAAAGTTGAAAATACGTAATTTTGAAATGAAATCGAGAAATTGACGTTTTAAGTTTCTGTTTTCAAATTCAAACTGTTGTATCTTCGCCAACAATTGTCCAAAGTCCGAATTTCTTCCAACATTATGAAGCCCTTTTTATATAAATTGATCCTGCATCAAAAGTTGAAAATACGTATTTTTGAAATGAAATCGAGAAATTGACGTTTTAAGTTTCTGTTTTCAAATTCAAACTGTTGTATTTTCGCCCACAATTGTCCAAAGTCCGAATTTCTTCAAACATTATGAAGCCCTTTTTATATAAATTGATCCTGCATCAAAAGTTGAAAATACGTATTTTTGAAATGAAATCGAGAAATTGACGTTTTAAGTTTCTGTTTTCAAATTCAAACTGTTGTATCTTCGCCCACAATTGTCCAAAGTCCGAATTTCTTCAAACATTATGAAGCCCTTTTTATATAAATTGATCCTGCATCAAAAGTTGAAAATACGTATTTTTGAAATGAAATCGAGAAATTGACGTTCTAAGTTTCTGTTTTCAAATTCAAACTGTTGTATCTTCGCCCACAATTGTCCAAAGTCCGAATTTCTTCAAACATTATGAAGCCATTTTTATATAAATTGATCCTGCATCAAAAGTTGAAAATACGTATTTTTGAAATGAAATCGAGAAATTGACGTTCTAAGTTTCTGTTTTCAAATTCAAACTGTTGTATCTTCGCCCACAATTGTCCAAAGTCCGAATTTCTTCAAACATTATGAAGCCATTTTTATATATATTGATCCTGCATCAAAAGTTGAAAATACGTATTTTTGAAATGAAATCGAGAAATTGACGTTCTAAGTTTCTGTTTTCAAATTCAAACTGTTGTATTTTCGCCCACAATTGTCCAAAGTCCGAATTTCTTCAAACATTATGAAGCCATTTTTATATAAATTGATCCTGCATCAAAAGTTGAAAATACGTATTTTTGAAATGAAATCGAGAAATTGACGTTCTAAGTTTCTGTTTTCAAATTCAAACTGTTGTATTATCGCCCACAATTGTCCAAAGTCCGAATTTCTTCAAACATTATGAAGCCATTTTTATATAAATTGATCCTGCATCAAAAGTTGAAAATACGTATTTTTGAAATGAAATCGAGAAATTGACGTTCTAAGTTTCTGTTTTCAAATTCAAACTATTGTATTTTCGCCCACAATTGTCCAAAGTCCGAATTTCTTCAAACATTATGAAGCCCTTTTTATATAAATTGATCCTGCATCAAAAGTTGAAAATACGTATTTTTGAAATGAAATCGAGAAATTGACGTTCTAAGTTTCTGTTTTCAAATTCAAACTGTTGTATCTTCGCCCACAATTGTCCAAAGTCCGAATTTCTTCAAACATTATGAAGCCATTTTTATATAAATTGATCCTGCATCAAAAGTTGAAAATACGTATTTTTGAAATGAAATCGAGAAATTGACGTTCTAAGTTTCTGTTTTTAAATTCAAACTGTTGTATTATCGCCCACAATTGTCCAAAGTCCGAATTTCTTCAAACATTATGAAGCCATTTTTATATATATTGATCCTGCATCAAACAGTTGAAAATACGTATTTTTGAAATGAAATCGAGAAATTGACGTTTTAAGTTTCTGTTTTCAAATTCAAACTGTTGTATCTTCGCCCACAATTGTCCAAAGTCCGAATTTCTTCAAACATTATGAAGCCATTTTTATATAAATTGATCCTGCATCAAAAGTTGAAAATACGTATTTTTTAAATGAAATCGAGAAATTGACGTTCTAAGTTTCTGTTTTTAAATTCAAACTGTTGTATCTATCGCCCACAATTGTCCAAAGTCCGAATTTCTTCAAACATTATGAAGCCATTTTTATATAAATTGATCCTGCATCAAACATTGAAAATACGTAATTTTGAAATGAAATCGAGAATTTTACGTTTTAAGTTTCTGTTTTCAAATTCAAACTGTTGTATCTTCGCCCACCATTGTCCAAAGTCCGAATTTCTTCAAACATTATGAGGCCCTTTTTATATAAATTGATCCTGCATCAAACGTTGAAAATACGTATTTTTTAAATGAAATCCAGAAATTGATTTTTTAAGTTTGTGTTTCCAAATTCAAACTATTTTATCTTGGCCAATAGTTGCCCAAAGTCCGAATTACTTCCAACATTATAAAGCCCTTTTCATATAAATTGATCCTGCATCAAAAGTTGAAAATACGTATTTTTGAAATGAAATCGAGAAATTGAC
This sequence comes from Drosophila silvestris, assembly GCA_035043445.1. Lineage (NCBI taxonomy): Eukaryota > Metazoa > Arthropoda > Insecta > Diptera > Drosophilidae > Drosophila > Drosophila silvestris. Next base: position 30,996 of record JAWNMZ010000143.1, read on the forward strand.
GTTCTAAGTTTCTGTTTTTAAATTCAAACTGTTGTATTATCGCCCACAATTGTCCAAACTCCGAATTTCTTCAAACATTATGAAGCCATTTTTATATATATTGATTCTACATCAAAATTTGATTATACGTATTTTTTAAATGAAATCCAGAAATCGACGTTTTAAGTTTCTGTTTTCAAATTCAAACTATTGTATTTTCGCCCACAATTGTCCAAAGTCCGAATTTCTTCAAAAATTATGAAGCCCTTTTTATATAAAATGAGCCTGCATCAAAAGTTGAAAATATGTATTTTTGAAATGAAATCGAGAAATTGACGTTCCAAGTTTCTGTTTTCAAATTCAAACTGTTGTATTATCGCACACAATTGTCCAAAGTCCGAATTTCTTCAAACATTATGAAGCCATTTTTATATAAATTGATCCTGCATCAAAAGTTGAAAATATGTATTTTTGAAATGAAATCGAGAAATTGACGTTCCAAGTTTCTGTTTTCAAATTCAAACTGTTGTATCTTCGCCCACAATTGTCCAAAGTCCGAATTTCTTCAAAAATTATGAAGCCCTTTTTATATAAAATGAGCCTGCATCAAAAGTTGAAACTACGCATTTTTGAAATGAAATCGAGAATTTTACGTTTTAAGTTTCTGTTTTTAAATTCAAACTGTTGTATCTTCGCCCC
>JAWNMZ010000146.1:0-128706 GCA_035043445.1 Drosophila silvestris
ATGGTTTAATCTTAACGATACACGAGTAAAAAAATCATGTCGGGGTCACCAAGTGTTTGCGCTATCAGCTTTTTGATAGCTTTGTTCTCCAATAATAACACTAGTATATTTAGACTAGAAGCCAGAGCTTAGTCTTTTCAACAACCCTTTGTTGTTGTCTATTATAAGTTTGAAGCGAATCGCTAAAATTTTAACACAATTGTAATCACGATCGCTAAGCTAGAGTAGCAAAAAACGAATTACATTCTTAGCTTTGTGGCTTAGTGGGCGCTCTATTTTGAGAGAGAGAAAAATAGATCTCAACAAAGAGGGCTAAACGCTGGCTGCTGCAGCTAAACTCCACTTTACATTAATATATAAGTATGGAATTTAATATAAATTAAGTCTAAATTTAATTTATAAGAACAATAGCGATATAGCTCGAATGGCTGTTAATCCATTTGCAACTTCTGAAAATTGCAATTTAGGGGCTGAGATGTCCTATTGTTGTGAAGAAAGGGCAAGAGGCCAGTGTCGTGTTCGATAGCGTATTGTGGTGTGGGTGTCGATTATTTGATGTAACAATAAGTGAGAATATTATATGTGCATCTAAATGCAAAAAGAAATCTAGAGCGCTTTATTTTTTACTATTGCATCTCATGATCCGGCTTTACATCCGGCTATGCCGTACATACACCCTTAATACTTTTATTGATCCACCGATGTCAGCAGGCCTGTCGTAATCACGATCGATAAGATAAGATAAGGAAATAGAGTGCTACACAAAGAGAGCTAAACGCTGGCTGCTGCAGCTAAACTACACTTAGAGATTGTGCGTATGCAACATCAACTATTTATGTTAAGCCGCACAGGCGACAACTTTAAATATATATAGATCATTAATGTGATCGTAACTTTGTTGCTGCTGCTACCAAAATACTCCCCCGTTGAAAGACTCCCTTTCAACAGAATCTTTAACGGGCAGCAGGCACATCTTTTTAACAGCTTCTTGCTAGCCCGCCTTTTGTAGTCTTCCTCATCCTCGACTGGATTGATCGCTTGATGATTCGTTGGCTCCTGCTTGGTGGCTTCCACCAAATCGGCATCGTCCACTTCCATTAGCTCTGCGGCGGCTGCTGCTTCTTCTACGTCTGCTCTTCTCCAGCGTCTCCTTGCAGTTGAGCGAGGCGCGCACAATCTTGTCCAGCTTCTTTTGAAACTCGTCGGCACTCAGGTGATTATCCTCGTCCTCCTCGACGTTGGTGATCTCCGAGTCCAGATCGGAGAGATCATCCTCAATGATGCTCACATAGTGGCTCTGCGTGTGTTCATTGACCTCATTGATCGAGTTGCGTGCTCTGCTCGTTTTGGCCTGTGGCAGCAATGACATCATACTTGAATCACCCCCCACTACTGTTGTTGTTGTTGTGGTTGTTGTTGTAGGAGCAGGTGTTGTGATTGCTCCAACTACTGTTGCAGTTGCAGTTACTCCTGCAATACCTGTTCCATTCAGCACTGGGTACTTGTCCACTTTGGTGGGGCTTACTTCGGAGTTTGGAGCAGCAACTACAGATTCAGTGTTGCCACTGTTGCTGGTCAACAATGGAGCATCTGCATCCACTTCCATGGGCTGCGTTGCCTGCTCCGTGTCAGCAGTTGTGGCTTCCGTTGCTCCCGTCAGCTGCTAATCCTACTTGCTGTGCTCCTCTAGAGATTTCTCCTCGCTACTGTTCAAATCAACGCTGCAGATGCCGTCCGTTGGAGCAGCTGTTCCATCAGTTGTCGCCTCGTTCGAGGCGGCATTTGCCAGCTGTTTGCAGGCCTCCGCTTCGGCTGCTTCGCGCCTCGGCCAACTTGGCGAGACGTTCCCGTTCCCGTTCCGCGTCGAGCTTCTGTTGGGCAAACAGAGCTTGCATGGTGGCCTCCCTTTCCGCTTGGGCCTTCTCGTAGGCCCCGATGCGCGCCTTGCGCTGTTCATCAGCGGATCATTGCAGAGGTGGGCCAACATATGTGCCTTCCTCGTCGGATTCAGTGCGACAAAGGGCAGATCCTTCAACGCATGCGAAAACTTCCACGTATCGTTCTCCTTGTAGCTACTCGTGATTCTTGGCCGAATGCGTCGCGGTGTCGGCATCCACCTGATGATGGTAGGGCACACGACGCTTTCGCTCTCTGTCCTCGGTGATGCCGTGCATCTGACATATCTCGCCGGAAAGATAGACGAGTAAAAGTCTTCACGGAATGCTGCTCGCAATCCAAATCATCCTTAGTGCCGGATGCAATGGCCTCGCTGCAGCTGTCAACCTCCCAAGATAGTTGAACAATCTCATCCACTCAATCATCAACAATGGAAACGTCATTCAATGCGGAATTTGAGACCACCAATCAAGTTTGACTCAAACGTTGACCACCGCCTGTGACTACCTAGCCAAGGCCAGATGCAGTTGAGAGCCGAAATTGAGCAAGGCTCTGCATGGAAGAAATAGGCCCGAACGACTTTTCACTAGAATGATAGCCGTGGCCAATAGAACGACTTCTGATCATCCATCGTGTACAGCAAGAGAAGCAGAAGCCGACGGTAAAATGAAAGACGAAGAAGCTATGAGAGTAGAGTCAGATGATCCATTGGCGAGCTGCTAGGAGAGACTGTCATCAAAGTGCAGCAACGTATGATGCCTATCGCCACAGACAATGCCCACTGCTGCATGCACGAGAATTGTGTCCGAACTTTAAACAATTAAAGCAAAGAGCCAACTTCTTAACTTCCTTGTGTCGCAGTGAGGGAGACAAATTTCCAAATGTGGTGCATGCTTAAATGGCCGACACAGTTACAAAATGGACACGGAGCATTGTTAGATTGGGATGCCACAAAGGCTCGTCTACTGGGGCTAGAATTTTGATTATTTCTTACCACCTGAGAATTGAGGGAATGAAATCCCATTAAATGCTGCAGGTTCTCTAACTCCTGGCATCGCTTTTCCAAGAATGTGTAGAATTCTTGAGCTGTGTGTGTGTATGCGAGTTGACCTTGTCTGAAAATTCTCGAAGTTTCCCTGCGAGTCTAAGGCTAAACCCGATAAACACGACCGCAAGTGCTGACGCTTTTCAATGTCACTAAGCTCAGTGTCTTTGTCAATAATTGAGTTAAGCTTGAATATAATAGAATAATAGAACGATAAATATATATAGGAGCTGACCGCTCAGCTGCCGACTCAACATGCCGAAATGTTGACGATAAGGGACGCGATTCGAACATTTCAAGCTGCCTTTTTAAACGACATGCCACTTCCACAAACAGCCTCAGAAAGTTTCTGCTTAAATCATTGCCTATTTCATCGTAGTCAAGACGTTCCAGACTGCCATGAGCAAGGTTAAATGAGGCTTCCGTTTTGTTTAAAAGTTCTAAGTTTAACTTAGTTTGAACCGAATCAACCGAACTTATCATCGACAACGGCCACAACACGTCTAGCCTCTGTAGCGCGGCATAAACTGATTCCGCCTTGCGCTTATACAAAGAAATATGTGCAAGCACACTATCATTGGACGCGACTGTTGGTGTGTTCATGTTTACGCTTAACGCACACACAAAGTTTCTGCCAAATGCACAAAGTAAACCGACAGAACAAATGCACCGACAACGAACGGCTTCTATGTATCGCCTACGAACAACTGCTTATGTACCGACGCTCGAAACAAGTTCACAAAAGTTCAAAGCGAAGCAGAGGCACACTAAGCGGCGATTATATGGTGAACTTCTTTTGCACTTGTGAGGAGCCATATAGCCATGCACGTGTGGGCATGCATGTGTATGTTTATTTGTGATCACAAATATATATGCACATGCATGCTCATGGATGTGCATGCGAAATGCCCATCAGCATGTATTCAATGTTGTATGCGCCCCTCACAATAGCTGTCTGTCATGCCGAAATCCGGCCCTGATACAGCTGCGGCGAATTCGCCCTCTTTCGCCCTCTCTCTTTCTAACGCAGGTGTTCAGCCATTTGAACGTGTCTGACATACATGTCCATCAGGACATGTGCCGTTAGTGTGGGAGGAGTATGGCGGGAGCAATACTGTCGTCCATACTCACACTGACGGCAGACAATGGCTGGCGCCAGCAAAATGGCAGTGGAAAATTACCAGAAGATCACGCCACCAAAAGATCACGCGACCGTGGTACAGTCCCGGCAAAAGGTGGCCAACCAAGGCCTATAACTGAGCATCGCATTGTCATGAGCGACGATCGGCCAATTAAACAGCGGTACTTCCCTAAAAATCCCAAGATGCAAGCCGAGATCAACAAACAGGTGGACGAACTGTTGGCCAAAGGATGCATCGAGCCCTCAAGAAGCCCACACAGCGCACCAATCGTAATGGTGAAAAAGAAAACGGGAAAATTTCGCCTCTGTGTGGACTTTCGGCAACTAAACAGCAAATCAATAAAAGATGCATATCCGCTGCCGCGAGTCCACCACATCCTGGACCAGCTGAGAGAGGCAAAATTTATAACAAGCTTGGACCTGAAAGATGGATACTGGCAGATCCCGATGGAAAAGGAGAATCGAGCGATGACGGCATTCACAGTTCCAGGTAAAGGACTGTTCCAATGGAAAGTAATGCCATTCGGACTCCATTCGGCGCCAGCCACGTTTCAGAGGGCCCTCGATCGCGTGATTGGACCAGAAATGATGCCGCATGCGTTTGCATATTTGGACGACATTATTGTAATCGGGAAAACACGCGAGGAACACATGGACAACGTGAGAGAAGTGTTCCGACGGTTGAGAGCAGCAAATCTGAGGATCAACGTGGACAAGTGCGACTTCTTCAAAAAGGACCTTAAATACCTTGGCCATCAGGTGACCGAAGAAGGGATACGCACGGATCCGAAGAAAGTAGCTGCTATCGCCGAATTGAAACCCCCTGGAAACGTCAAAGAATTACGGCAGTACCTGGGAGTGGCATCATGGTACAGGCGGTTCGTACCAGATTTTGCCGCCACAGTACACCACCCACTACACACACTATTAAAGAAAGGTACAAAATGGGAATGGACCGGAGAGCACCAAGAAGCTTTCGAAAAGGTCAAAGCTATGCTGACACAAGCCCCTGTGTTAGCATGCCCAGACTTCTCAAGGCCATTTTGCTTGCAGACGGATGCTAGCAATTATGGCTTGGGAGCGATACTGACCCATGACTCAGAGGAGGGCGAACGGGTCATATCGTATGCAAGCAGATCTTTAAATGGTGCGGAGCGTAACTACTCTGCGACCGAAAAAGAGTGCCTTGCGATAATCTGGGGCATAAGGAAGCTAAGACCGTACTTGAAAGGATACCACTTCACTGTCATTACGGATCATATGGCACTAACGTGGCTGAACTCCATCGAAAGCCCATCAGGCAGGATCGCGAGATGGGCACTGGAGCTGCAACAGTTTGACTTTGACGTGAAATACAGAAAGGGAAACCTTAATGTTGTTGCAGATGCCCTATCCCGACAGCCCCTGAAGGACACGTGCTTCAGAGTCTCAACTATGGACGACGCGATGGACCAGGCAAACAAGAGCTGTAACTGGATCCAAAAGATGCGGGCTGACATAGCGAAAAATCCGAGGAAGTTCCCAGACTATAGTGAAAAATCCGGAAATCTCTATAGACACATCCCGCATAGAGCTGGAACCGAGGATGTGGTAGCCTGGAAACTGTGTGTGCCCACCGGAAAAAGAAGGCAAGTCCTAGGCGAAAATCACAACACCGCCACCGCCGATCATACGGGTAGTAGGAAGACAATAGCCCGAATAGCAGCACGCTACTATTGGCCAGGCTTATACAGGGACGTAAGCGCATATGTCCAACAATGCGAGCTATGCCAACAGTATAAGCCAAGCCAAATGGCCGCGGCAGGACAAATGCTGACCAAAATACCAGAGGAACCCTGGAGCACAGTTTGTGCTGACTTCGTGGGACCACTACCGAGATCGACCCACGGAAACACGATGTTGTTGGTCTTCATAGACCGCTTCTCCAAATGGACGGAAATGGTACCGCTCCGAAGCGCCACCACAGCAACGCTAGAAAAGGCCTTCAGGGAAAGGATTTTAGCTCGGTTTGGGGTACCCAAAGTATTAATAACCGACAACGGGACCCAATTTACAAGTAGGGCATTCAAAAAATTCCTTGAGGAGATGGGAGTCAAACAGCAATTCACAGCGCCCTACACTCCACAAGAAAACCCCACTGAACGCGCGAATCGCACGGTGAAAACAATGATCGCACAATTCACCAAAGACAACCAAAGACGCTGGGATGAAACTCTACCCGAGCTGACACTGGCGGTTAACACCAGCGTCTCAAGCTCCACCGGGTACAGCGCGGCGTTCATAACACAAGGCCGAGAGCCTAGGCTGCCAAAGGCGTTGTTCGACGAGGTGACAGTAGGAATCGGCCAAGCAGCTCCAACACCGTCCGACAATGAGAAGAAATTAAAGGAAGTATTCGAAATTGTCCGGCGGAGTTTAGAAAAGGCAGCACAGGACCAAGCAAGGCACTACAACCTACGTCGTAGACCATGGAGACCCAATATCGGAGACAGAGTGTGGGTGAAATTACACCACCTGTCAAATGCAGCAGAAGGATTCGCAGCGAAGCTGGCACCGAGATACGGGGGTCCATATCAGATTGTGGACTTTACATCACCCGTAATATGCAAAATAAAGGGCATAACGGACAAGCGGATAAGGACAGCACACGTGAGCGACCTGAAGCCGCACAGCGACCGGAAGGATACGGGTGAGCCTGAAACCCCCAAACATTAAAACTAACCAATATTCAATAGATAAATAATATAGCTATATAACAATTACGCCAGCCATTTTTTTTCCTAATATAAAAAGAGAGGGAAAATAAATGTGGTTCTACACAATAATATATAACACATTTACAATCACATAAACTAATAAAACCGAAAAGGGAAGGGTATACAAGTAAACTAATATACAATATAAACTAATAAAACCCAAAAGGGAAGGGTATACATATAAACTAATAAAACCCAAAAGGAAGGGTATACGCATACACTAATAAAAAAAAATAAAAAAAAGTACATATACACATATATCAATGCACCGAAACTCTAATCAGCAGCGCGCTTGCGCACAAAAAGGGCAACAACAACTCTGCACATGCGCCGTTGGTTAATCACCCACACTAGAGCAGATGCGTGCACACAAAGGGCACCGTTTGTTACTCACTGATATCAGTGCAGACGGGTGAGCACGCAAACGAAGAGGGCAACAACAACGTATGCAGGTGCGGAGAGACGCACATAATTAAATGGAGAGCGCAAACACAAAGGGAGACAAAACGTTTGCGCTTGGAGATGCGTACCCGAAGGGCAAAAGAGAGTATTACAACACTTTCGCGGATGCGCAGGCGTACGCCCGAAGTACAACGTAAGCTCATCTCTGCTACTAGTGCTTAGGCGGGAGCACTAAAATTGTGAGAATATGCATTAGAGCTTTGAGAGTGAAGATTCGGGCGTCGCGATCAAACACGCCCACACACACAAACCCCAAAAGGGTGTAAAAGGCGGAAGCAGTACCCGGAACTGCCCCCGACGCCTGAGAACGACCCCACCGCAGTGCGGTTCACAATGCCACGCCCCCGCGCCGATTCGTGAGAGGCGGCCGGACCAGCGGAACCCGACGAGGCCATGGTCGAGGTCCCAGAAGGGAAGACCGAAGACCCGGGGACGACGAACGAGGACGCAATCGTCGTGTCGTCCGAGGACGAGGGGGAGACAGACGAGGGACGACAAACGCCGGAGCCAATCGTCAACCCCGACGATGAGGACACCATGCCGTTCACGCCATCGGCGCGACCGGAGCCAGAGGTGATCGTCATCTCCGACGACGAAGATGACGAGGAGCGGCGCGGGGAAGGAGGAGGTGCCCAGGGGCATGGCGAGCGGCAGCAACCACCGCCACCCACCGTGACCGCAACATATGCGAGGGCCTTCGCGGACGGCCGCTGGAGACACCAGGTGACACTGGTATGTGCCTGGGAGGAGGAGGCGGGGTTGCCACCCGCTTGGCAGCTGGAGGAGCAGCAACCACCCGCAGGCCCTAAACCCCCACAGCCGGACCTGAACCCAGCACCGGTCGCCGTGGGATCACCACCACCCCCGCCGCCGGAGTGGAAACGGCCCGCATTTCTGCGCCAGGCATCGTGCCCAGAGGCGGGCACGAGACCCCCCAGGCCGACGCTCTTCCGACAAAATTCAAACCCGGAAGGGGAGGCTGGATGGCAGGAGCTACCACCGTCGGCCTGGCCACCCGGCATCACGGAGATGACCGATGCCATGCCGGGACCAAGCCGACGGGGGTCGAAGATCGTGTGGCACGATGGGTGCCGCTACCGGCGGCATCGACGCGAGGCACACGGGTCTTCCGCCGGGAATAGGGAAAACAAATAATAAAAAAAAAACAAAAATAAATAAAAGGAAAATAAAAATAATAAATAAAAAAATAAAAAAAAATAAAAACAACAAGCCCCAGATATTCTTACTCTATATTTTCAGATCTAGAGGCTGGAAAGTGGAAGCTTTCCGCTGCCGAAGAAAGAGGGGAGTGTGAGGAGCCATATAGCCATGCACGTGTGGGCATGCATGTGTATGTTTGTTTGTGATCACAAATATATATGCACATGCATGCTTTCTAACGCAGGTGTTCAGCCATTTGAACGTGTCTGACATACATGTCCATCAGGACATGTGCCGTTAGTGTGGGAGGAGTATGGCGGGAGCAATACTGTCGTCCATACTCACACTGACGGCAGACAATGGCTGGCGCCAGCAAAATGGCAGTGGAAAATTACCAGAAGATCACGCCACCAAAAGATCACGGGACCGTGGTACGGTCCCGGCAAAAGGTGGCCAACCAAGGCCTATAAAAGGAGCGCCGCAGCACAAGGCGGGGCTGTGCAAATCAACACGCGAGGGTGTGCAAATCAACACGCGAGGCTGTGCAAATCAACACGCGAGGCTGTGCAAATAAACACGTGAAGCTGTGCAGATTATATACGCGAGTCTGCGCGAAGATACAAGTGAATAAGAACCGAGATATACAAGTGAACGTGAGTCGGTCGCGAGATACAAAGGACGAGTGTAAGGACACGGTGTATCGAAGGACTCAACTGAACACAAGGATCACAGGACATCGAGGTCCTGAAATTAGGTGTGAATCGTATATCCTTGCCACGCTCGAGTTGTGGCAACAGGCGTTATCCGCGAAGAGCCAAGTGAAGCAAGCGAGGCTTGGTCTGTGATTAGCCAGAGAGAGTGACACGCGAATCCTGACGCACCAGCTACTAGGGGCAATCCTTGGGGAAACAAGGAAACCGCTAGTCCTGGTGAACATCAGGAGAGCTGTACGAAATCTCTGGCGGGCAGACTGAGATCCTGAGCTTGCGTAGCTGGCGGGCGGAGGGCCTGGGGCAGATTCTGGCGCACAGGAGCTCGAATCAAACCTGAGCAAGGGCACCGATGTGTGGCGAGACGCCACGGGACAAATAGAAACTAACATTGGAAAGTGTGATGTCAAATAAGCGATCAAATAATACAAGTTTTATATATATATACACGGTGTTGTTAATTGTTGCAAACGCAATATAAATTTGTTGCTCGAACCCTTAGCTCGACTGAGTTTTAGCTTAGCTAAAATACGACCGAATAAAAAGGTTCGTTACACACTTGTCTTATTATTTAATTTGTGCACCTTTGGCTGACTGCTCAAATTATAGTTGTTTATCACTTGAATCACTAATATTGTCTTGATTTGTGTTGTTGTTTATTAAACGCACTTTATGGTTTAATCTTAACGATACACGAGTAAAAAAATCATGTCGGGGTCACCAAGTGTTTGCGCTATCAGCTTTTTGATAGCTTTGTTCTCCAATAATAACACTAGTATATTTAGACTAGAAGCCAGAGCTTAGTCTTTTCAACAACCCTTTGTTGTTGTCTATTATAAGTTTGAAGCGAATCGCTAAAATTTTAACACAATTGTAATCACGATCGCTAAGCTAGAGTAGCAAAAAACGAATTACATTCTTAGCTTTGTGGCTTAGTGGGCGCTCTATTTTGAGAGAGAGAAAAATAGATCTCAACAAAGAGGGCTAAACGCTGGCTGCTGCAGCTAAACTCCACTTTACATTAATATATAAGTATGGAATTTAATATAAATTAAGTCTAAATTTAATTTATAAGAACAATAGCGATATAGCTCGAATGGCTGTTAATCCATTTGCAACTTCTGAAAATTGCAATTTAGGGGCTGAGATGTCCTATTGTTGTGAAGAAAGGGCAAGAGGCCAGTGTCGTGTTCGATAGCGTATTGTGGTGTGGGTGTCGATTATTTGATGTAACAATAAGTGAGAATATTATATGTGCATCTAAATGCAAAAAGAAATCTAGAGCGCTTTATTTTTTACTATTGCATCTCATGATCCGGCTTTACATCCGGCTATGCCGTACATACACCCTTAATACTTTTATTGATCCACCGATGTCAGCAGGCCTGTCGTAATCACGATCGATAAGATAAGATAAGGAAATAGAGTGCTACACAAAGAGAGCTAAACGCTGGCTGCTGCAGCTAAACTACACTTAGAGATTGTGCATATGCAACATCAACTATTTATGTAAAGCCGCACAGGCGACAACTTTAAATATATATAGATCATTAATGTGATTGTAACTTTGTTGCTGCTGCTACCAAAATACTCCCCCCGTTGAAAGACTCCCTTTCAACATAATCCTTAACGGGCAGCAGGCACATCTTTTTGACAGCTTCTTGCTAGCCCGCCTTTTGTAGTCTTCCTCATCCTCGACTGGATTGATCGCTTGATGATTCGTTGGCTCCTGCTTGGTGGTTTCCACCAAATCGGCAACGTCCACTTCCATTGGCTCTGCGGCGGCTGCTGCTTCTTCTACGTCTGCTCTTCTCCAGGGTCTCCTTGCAGTTGAGCGAGGCGCGCACAATCTTGTCCAGCTTCTTTTGAAACTCGTCGGCACTCAGGTGATTATCCTCGTCCTCCTCGACGTTGGTGATCTCCGAGTCCAGATCGGAGAGATCATCCTCAATGATGCTCACATCGTGGCTCTGCGTGTGTCCATTGACCTCATTGATCGAGTTGCTTGCGCTGCTCGTTTTGGCCTGTGGCAGCAATGACGTCATACTTGAATCACCCTCCACTACTGTTGTTGTTGTTGTGGTTGTTGTTTTTGGAGCAGGTGTTGTGATTGCTCCAACTACTGTTGCAGTTGCAGTTACTTCTGCAATACCTGTTCCATTCAGCACTGAGCACTTGTCCACTTTGGTGGGGCTCACTTCGGAGCTTGGAGCAGCAGCTACACATTCAGTGTTGCCACTGTTGCTGGTCAACAATGGAGCATCTGCATCCACTTCCATGGGCTGCGTTGCCTGCTCCGTGTCAGCAGTTATGGCTTCTGTTGCTCCCGTCAGCTGCTAATCCTACTTGCTGTGCTCCTCTAGAGATTTCTCCTCGCTACTGTTCAAATCAACGCTGCAGATGCCGTCCGTTGGAGCAGCTGTTCCATCAGTTGTCGCCTCGTTCGAGGCGGCATTTGCCAGCTGTTTGCAGGCCTCCGCTTCGGTTGCTTCGGCCTCGGCCAACTTGGCGAGACGTTCCCGTTCCCGTTCCGCGTCGTGCTTCTGTTGGGCAAACAGAGCTTGCATGGTGGCCTCCCTTTCCGCTTGGGCCTTCTCGTAGGCCCCGATGCGCGCCGTGCGCTGATGGAGCGCCTTGTATTTGCGCACCTTCATGTCCGTCATGTACTTCTCCTTGCGCATCTGGGCGCATGTCTCCAAACTGCCATCGATCTGGCGCATCACCGCCTTGTTCATCAGCAGATCATTGCAGAGGTGGGCCAACATATGTGCCTTCCTCGTCGGATTCAGTGCGACAAATGGCAGATCCTTCAACGCATGCGACAGCTTCCACGTATCGTTCTCCTGCAGCACCTTGTAGTACTCGTGATTCTTGGCCGAATGCGTCGCGGTGTCGGCATCCACCTGATGATGGTAGGGCAGACGACGCTTTCGCTCTCTGTCCTCGGTGATGCCGTGCATCTGACGTATCTCGCCGGAAGACAGACGAGTAAAAGTCTTCACGGAATGCTGCTCGCACTCCAAATCCTCCTTAGTGCCGGATGCAATGGCCTCGCTGCAGCTGTCAACCTCCCAAGATAGTTGAACAATCTCATCCACTCAATCATCAACAATGGAAACGTCATTCAATGCGGAATTTGAGACCACCAATCAAGTTTGACTCAAACGTTGACCACCACCTGTGACTACCTAGCCAAGGCCAGATGCAGTTGAGAGCCGAAATTCAGTAAGGCTCTGCATGGAAGAAATAGGCCCGAGCGACTTTTCACTAGAATGATAGCCGTGGCCAATAGAACGACTTCTGATCATCCATCGTGTACAGCAAGAGAAGCAGAAGCCGACGGTAAAATGAAAGACGAAGAAGCTATGAGAGTAGAGTCAGATGATGCATTGGCGAGCTGCTAGGAGAGACTGTCATCAAAGTGCAGCAACGTATGATGCCTATCGCCACAGACAATGCCCACTGCTGCATGCACGAGAATTGTGTCCGAACTTTAAACAATTAAAGCAAAGAGCCAACTTCTTAACTTCCTTGTGTCGCAGTGAGGGAGACAAATTTCCAAATGTGGTGCATGCTTAAATGGCCGACACAGTTACAAAATGGACACGGAGCATTGTTAGATTGGGATGCCACAATGGCTCGTCTACTGGGGCTAGAATTTTGATTATTTCTTACCACCTGAGAATTGAGGGAATGAAATCCCATTAAATGCTGCAGGTTCTCTAACTCCTGGCATCGCTTTTCCAAGAATGTGTAGAATTCTTGAGCTGTGTGTGTGTATGCGAGTTGACCTTGTCTGAAAATTCTCGAAGTTTCCCTGCGAGTCTAAGGCTAAACCCGATAAACACGACCGCAAGTGCTGACGCTTTTCAATGTCACTAAGCTCAGTGTCTTTGTCAATAATTGAGTTAAGCTTGAATATAATAGAATAATAGAACGATAAATATATATAGGAGCTGACCGCTCAGCTGCCGACTCAACATGCCGAAATGTTGACGATAAGGGACGCGATTCGATTCGTGTTCATGTTTACGCTTAACGCACAGTTTCTGCCAAATACACAAAGTAAACCGACAGAACAAATGCACCGACAACGAACGGCTTCTATGTATCGCCTACGAACAACTGCTTATGTACCGACGCTCGAAACAAGTTCACAAAAGTTCAAAGCGAAGCAGAGGCACACTAAGCGGCGATTATATGGTGAACTTCTTTTGCACTTGTGAGGAGCCATATAGCCATGCACGTGTGGGCATGCATGTGTATGTTTGTTTGTGATCACAAATATATATGCACATGCATGCTCATGGATGTGCATGCGAAATGCCCATCAGCATGTATTCAATGTTGTATGCGCCCCTCACAATAGCTGTCTGTCATGCCGAAATCCGGCCCTGATACAGCTGCGGCGAATTCGCTCTCTTTCGCCCTCTCTCTTTCTAACGCAGGTGTTCAGCCATTTGAACGTGTCTGACATACATGTCCATCAGGACATGTGCCGTTAGTGTGGGAGGAGTATGGCGGGAGCAATACTGTCGTCCATACTCACACTGACGGCAGACAATGGCTGGCGCCAGCAAAATGGCAGTGGAAAATTACCAGAAGATCACGCCACCAAAAGATCACGCGACCGTGGTACAGTCCCGGCAAAAGGTGGCCAACCAAGGCCTATAACTGAGCATCGCATTGTCATGAGCGACGATCGGCCAATTAAACAGCGGTACTTCCCTAAAAATCCCAAGATGCAAGCCGAGATCAACAAACAGGTGGACGAACTGTTGGCCAAAGGATGCATCGAGCCCTCAAGAAGCCCGCACAGCGCACCAATCGTAATGGTGAAAAAGAAAACGGGAAAATGTCGCCTCTGTGTGGACTTTCGGCAACTAAACAGCAAATCAATAAAAGATGCATATCCGCTGCCGCGAGTCCACCACATCCTGGACCAGCTGAGAGAGGCAAAATTTATAACAAGCTTGGACCTGAAAGATGGATACTGGCAGATCCCGATGGAAAAGGAGAGTCGAGCGATGACGGCATTCACAGTTCCAGGTAAAGGACTGTTCCAATGGAAAGTAATGCCATTCGGACTCCATTCGGCGCCAGCCACGTTTCAGAGGGCCCTCGATCGCGTGATTGGACCAGAAATGATGCCGCATGCGTTTGCATATTTGGACGACATTATTGTAATCGGGAAAACACGCGAGGAACACATGGACAACGTGAGAGAAGTGTTCCGACGGTTGAGAGCAGCAAATCTGAGGATCAACGTGGACAAGTGCGACTTCTTCAAAAAGGACCTTAAATACCTTGGCCATCAGGTGACCGAAGAAGGGATACGCACGGATCCGAAGAAAGTAGCTGCTATCGCCGAATTGAAACCCCCTGGAAACGTCAAAGAATTACGGCAGTACCTGGGAGTGGCATCATGGTACAGGCGGTTCGTACCAGATTTTGCCGCCACAGTACACCCACTACACACACTATTAAAGAAAGGTACAAAATGGGAATGGACCGGAGAGCACCAAGAAGCTTTCGAAAAGGTCAAAGCTATGCTGACACAAGCCCCTGTGTTAGCATGCCCAGACTTCTCAAGGCCATTTTGCTTGCAGACGGATGCTAGCAATTATGGCTTGGGAGCGATACTGACCCAAGACTCAGAGGAGGGCGAACGGGTCATATCGTATGCAAGCAGATCTTTAAATGGTGCGGAGCGTAACTACTCTGCGACCGAAAAAGAGTGCCTTGCGATAATCTGGGGCATAAGGAAGCTAAGACCGTACTTGAAAGGATACCACTTCACTGTCATTACGGATCATATGGCACTAACGTGGCTGAACTCCATCGAAAGCCCATCAGGCAGGATCGCGAGATGGGCACTGGAGCTGCAACAGTTTGACTTTGACGTGAAATACAGAAAGGGAAACCTTAATGTTGTTGCAGATGCCCTATCCCGACAGCCCCTGAAGGACACGTGCTTCAGAGTCTCAACTATGGACGACGCGATGGACCAGGCAAACAAGAGCTGTAACTGGATCCAAAAGATGCGGGCTGACATAGCGAAAAATCCGAGGAAGTTCCCAGACTATAGTGAAAAATCCGGAAATCTCTATAGACACATCCCGCATAGAGCTGGAACCGAGGATGTGGTAGCCTGGAAACTGTGTGTGCCCACCGGAAAAAGAAGGCAAGTCCTAGGCGAAAATCACAACACCGCCACCGCCGATCATACGGGTAGTAGGAAGACAATAGCCCGAATAGCAGCACGCTACTATTGGCCAGGCTTATACAGGGACGTAAGCGCATATGTCCAACAATGCGAGCTATGCCAACAGTATAAGCCAAGCCAAATGGCCGCGGCAGGACAAATGCTGACCAAAATACCAGAGGAACCCTGGAGCACAGTTTGTGCTGACTTCGTGGGACCACTACCGAGATCGACCCACGGAAACACGATGTTGTTGGTCTTCATAGACCGCTTCTCCAAATGGACGGAAATGGTACCGCTCCGAAGCGCCACCACAGCAACGCTAGAAAAGGCCTTCAGGGAAAGGATTTTAGCTCGGTTTGGGGTACCCAAAGTATTAATAACCGACAACGGGACCCAATTTACAAGTAGGGCATTCAAAAAATTCCTTGAGGAGATGGGAGTCAAACAGCAATTCACAGCGCCCTACACTCCACAAGAAAACCCCACTGAACGCGCGAATCGCACGGTGAAAACAATGATCGCACAATTCACCAAAGACAACCAAAGACGCTGGGATGAAACTCTACCCGAGCTGACACTGGCGGTTAACACCAGCGTCTCAAGCTCCACCGGGTACAGCGCGGCGTTCATAACACAAGGCCGAGAGCCTAGGCTGCCAAAGGCGTTGTTCGACGAGGTGACAGTAGGAACCGGCCAAGCAGCTCCAACACCGTCCGACAATGAGAAGAAATTAAAGGAAGTATTCGAAATTGTCCGGCGGAGTTTAGAAAAGGCAGCACAGGACCAAGCAAGGCACTACAACCTACGTCGTAGACCATGGAGACCCAATATCGGAGACAGAGTGTGGGTGAAATTACACCACCTGTCAAATGCAGCAGAAGGATTCGCAGCGAAGCTGGCACCGAGATACGGGGGTCCATATCAGATTGTGGACTTTACATCACCCGTAATATGCAAAATAAAGGGCATAACGGACAAGCGGATAAGGACAGCACACGTGAGCGACCTGAAGCCGCACAGCGACCGGAAGGATACGGGTGAGCCTGAAACCCCCAAACATTAAAACTAACCAATATTCAATAGATAAATAATATAGCTATATAACAATTACGCCAGTCATTTTTTTTCCTAATATAAAAAGAGAGGGAAAATAAATGTGGTTCTACACAATAATATATAACACATTTACAATCACATAAACTAATAAAACCGAAAAGGGAAGGGTATACAAGTAAACTAATATACAATATAAACTAATAAAACCCAAAAGGGAAGGGTATACATATAAACTAATAAAACCCAAAAGGAAGGGTATACGCATACACTAATAAAAAAAAATAAAAAAAAGTACATATACACATATATCAATGCACCGAAACTCTAATCAGCAGCGCGCTTGCGCACAAAAAGGGCAACAACAACTCTGCACATGCGCCGTTGGTTAATCACCCACACTAGAGCAGATGCGTGCACACAAAGGGCACCGTTTGTTACTCACTGATATCAGTGCAGACGGGTGAGCACGCAAACGAAGAGGGCAACAACAACGTATGCAGGTGCGGAGAGACGCACATAATTAAATGGAGAGCGCAAACACAAAGGGAGACAAAACGTTTGCGCTTGGAGATGCGTACCCGAAGGGCAAAAGAGAGTATTACAACACTTTCGCGGATGCGCAGGCGTACGCCCGAAGTACAACGTAAGCTCATCTCTGCTACTAGTGCTTAGGCGGGAGCACTAAAATTGTGAGAATATGCATTAGAGCTTTGAGAGTGAAGATTCGGGCGTCGCGATCAAACACGCCCACACACACAAACCCCAAAAGGGTGTAAAAGGCGGAAGCAGTACCCGGAACTGCCCCCGACGCCTGAGAACGACCCCACCGCAGTGCGGTTCACAATGCCACGCCCCCGCGCCGATTCGTGAGAGGCGGCCGGACCAGCGGAACCCGACGAGGCCATGGTCGAGGTCCCAGAAGGGAAGACCGAAGACCCGGGGACGACGAACGAGGACGCAATCGTCGTGTCGTCCGAGGACGAGGGGGAGACAGACGAGGGACGACAAACGCCGGAGCCAATCGTCAACCCCGACGATGAGGACACCATGCCGTTCACGCCATCGGCGCGACCGGAGCCAGAGGTGATCGTCATCTCCGACGACGAAGATGACGAGGAGCGGCGCGGGGAAGGAGGAGGTGCCCAGGGGCATGGCGAGCGGCAGCAACCACCGCCACCCACCGTGACCGCAACATATGCGAGGGCCTTCGCGGACGGCCGCTGGAGACACCAGGTGACACTGGTATGTGCCTGGGAGGAGGAGGCGGGGTTGCCACCCGCTTGGCAGCTGGAGGAGCAGCAACCATCCGCAGGCCCTAAACCCCCACAGCCGGACCTGAACCCAGCACCGGTCGCCGTGGGATCACCACCACCCCCGCCGCCGGAGTGGAAACGGCCCGCATTTCTGCGCCAGGCATCGTGCCCAGAGGCGGGCACGAGACCCCCCAGGCCGACGCTCTTCCGACAAAATTCAAACCCGGAAGGGGAGGCTGGATGGCAGGAGCTACCACCGTCGGCCTGGCCACCCGGCATCACGGAGATGACCGATGCCATGCCGGGACCAAGCCGACGGGGGTCGAAGATCGTGTGGCACGATGGGTGCCGCTACCGGCGGCATCGACGCGAGGCACACGGGTCTTCCGCCGGGAATAGGGAAAACAAATAATAAAAAAAAAACAAAAATAAATAAAAGGAAAATAAAAATAATAAATAAAAAAATAAAAAAAAATAAAAACAACAAGCCCCAGATATTCTTACTCTATATTTTCAGATCTAGAGGCTGGAAAGTGGAAGCTTTCCGCTGCCGAAGAAAGAGGGGAGTGTGAGGAGCCATATAGCCATGCACGTGTGGGCATGCATGTGTATGTTTGTTTGTGATCACAAATATATATGCACATGCATGCTTTCTAACGCAGGTGTTCAGCCATTTGAACGTGTCTGACATACATGTCCATCAGGACATGTGCCGTTAGTGTGGGAGGAGTATGGCGGGAGCAATACTGTCGTCCATACTCACACTGACGGCAGACAATGGCTGGCGCCAGCAAAATGGCAGTGGAAAATTACCAGAAGATCACGCCACCAAAAGATCACGGGACCGTGGTACGGTCCCGGCAAAAGGTGGCCAACCAAGGCCTATAAAAGGAGCGCCGCAGCACAAGGCGGGGCTGTGCAAATCAACACGCGAGGGTGTGCAAATCAACACGCGAGGCTGTGCAAATCAACACGCGAGGCTGTGCAAATAAACACGTGAAGCTGTGCAGATTATATACGCGAGTCTGCGCGAAGATACAAGTGAATAAGAACCGAGATATACAAGTGAACGTGAGTCGGTCGCGAGATACAAAGGACGAGTGTAAGGACACGGTGTATCGAAGGACCCAACTGAACACAAGGATCACAGGACATCGAGGTCCTGAAATTAGGTGTGAATCGTATATCCTTGCCACGCTCGAGTTGTGGCAACAGGCGTTATCCGCGAAGAGCCAAGTGAAGCAAGCGAGGCTTGGTCTGTGATTAGCCAGAGAGAGTGACACGCGAATCCTGACGCACCAGCTACTAGGGGCAATCCTTGGGGAAACAAGGAAACCGCTAGTCCTGGTGAACATCAGGAGAGCTGTACGAAATCTCTGGCGGGCAGACTGAGATCCTGAGCTTGCGTAGCTGGCGGGCGGAGGGCCTGGGGCAGATTCTGGCGCACAGGAGCTCGAATCAAACCTGAGCAAGGGCACCGATGTGTGGCGAGACGCCACGGGACAAATAGAAACTAACATTGGAAAGTGTGATGTCAAATAAGCGATCAAATAATACAAGTTTTATATATATATACACGGTGTTGTTAATTGTTGCAAACGCAATATAAATTTGTTGCTCGAACCCTTAGCTCGACTGAGTTTTAGCTTAGCTAAAATACGACCGAATAAAAAGGTTCGTTACACACTTGTCTTATTATTTAATTTGTGCACCTTTGGCTGACTGCTCAAATTATAGTTGTTTATCACTTGAATCACTAATATTGTCTTGATTTGTGTTGTTGTTTATTAAACGCACTTTATGGTTTAATCTTAACGATACACGAGTAAAAAAATCATGTCGGGGTCACCAAGTGTTTGCGCTATCAGCTTTTTGATAGCTTTGTTCTCCAATAATAACACTAGTATATTTAGACTAGAAGCCAGAGCTTAGTCTTTTCAACAACCCTTTGTTGTTGTCTATTATAAGTTTGAAGCGAATCGCTAAAATTTTAACACAATTGTAATCACGATCGCTAAGCTAGAGTAGCAAAAAACGAATTACATTCTTAGCTTTGTGGCTTAGTGGGCGCTCTATTTTGAGAGAGAGAAAAATAGATCTCAACAAAGAGGGCTAAACGCTGGCTGCTGCAGCTAAACTCCACTTTACATTAATATATAAGTATGGAATTTAATATAAATTAAGTCTAAATTTAATTTATAAGAACAATAGCGATATAGCTCGAATGGCTGTTAATCCATTTGCAACTTCTGAAAATTGCAATTTAGGGGCTGAGATGTCCTATTGTTGTGAAGAAAGGGCAAGAGGCCAGTGTCGTGTTCGATAGCGTATTGTGGTGTGGGTGTCGATTATTTGATGTGACAATAAGTGAGAATATTATATGTGCATCTAAATGCAAAAAGAAATCTAGAGCGCTTTATTTTTTACTATTGCATCTCATGATCCGGCTTTACATCCGGCTATGCCGTACATACACCCTTAATACTTTTATTGATCCACCGATGTCAGCAGGCCTGTCGTAATCACGATCGATAAGATAAGATAAGGAAATAGAGTGCTACACAAAGAGAGCTAAACGCTGGCTGCTGCAGCTAAACTACACTTAGAGATTGTGCATATGCAACATCAACTATTTATGTAAAGCCGCACAGGCGACAACTTTAAATATATATAGATCATTAATGTGATTGTAACTTTGTTGCTGCTGCTACCAAAATACTCCCCCCGTTGAAAGACTCCCTTTCAACAGAATCCTTAACGGGCAGCAGGCACATCTTTTTGACAGCTTCTTGCTAGCCCGCCTTTTGTAGTCTTCCTCATCCTCGACTGGATTGATCGCCTGATGATTCGTTGGCTCCTGCTTGGTGGTTTCCACCAAATCGGCAACGTCCACTTCCATTGGCTCTGCGGCGGCTGCTGCTTCTTCTACGTCTGCTCTTCTCCAGCGTCTCCTTGCAGTTGAGCGAGGCGCGCACAATCTTGTCCAGCTTCTTTTGAAACTCGTCGGCACTCAGGTGATTATCCTCGTCCTCCTCGACGTTGGTGATCTCCGAGTCCAGATCGGAGAGATCATCCTCAATGATGCTCACATAGTGGCTCTGCGTGTGTTCATTGACCTCATTGATCGAGTTGCGTGCTCTGCACTTTTTGGCCTGTGGCAGCAATGACATCATACTTGAATCACCCCCCACTACTGTTGTTGTTGTTGTGGTTGTTGTTGTAGGAGCAGGTGTTGTGATTGCTCCAACTACTGTTGCAGTTGCAGTTACTCCTGCAATACCTGCTCCATTCAGCACTGGGTACTTGTCCACTTTGGTGGGGCTTACTTCGGAGTTTGGAGCAGCAACTACAGATTCAGTGTTGCCACTGTTGCTGGTCAACAATGGAGCATCTGCATCCACTTCCATGGGCTGCGTTGCCTGCTCCGTGTCAGCAGTTGTGGCTTCCGTTGCTCCCGTCAGCTGCTAATCCTACTTGCTGTGCTCCTCTAGAGATTTCTCCTCGCGACTGTTCAAATCAACGCTGCAGATGCCGTCCGTTGGAGCAGCTGTTCCATCAGTTGTCGCCTCGTTCGAGGCGGCATTTGCCAGCTGTTTGCAGGCCTCCGCTTCGGTTGCTTCGGCCTCGGCCAACTTGGCGAGACGTTCCCGTTCCCGTTCCGCGTCGTGCTTCTGTTGGGCAAACAGAGCTTGCATGGTGGCCTCCCTTTCCGCTTGGGCCTTCTCGTAGGCCCCGATGCGCGCCGTGCGCTGATGGAGCGCCTTGTATTTGCGCACCTTCATGTCCGTCATGTACTTCTCCTTGCGCATCTGGGCGCATGTCTCCAAACTGCCATCGATCTGGCGCATCACCGCCTTGTTCATCAGCAGATCATTGCAGAGGTGGGCCAACATATGTGCCTTCCTCGTCGGATTCAGTGCGACAAATGGCAGATCCTTCAACGCATGCGACAGCTTCCACGTATCGTTCTCCTGCAGCACCTTGTAGTACTCGTGATTCTTGGCCGAATGCGTCGCGGTGTCGGCATCCACCTGATGATGGTAGGGCAGACGACGCTTTCGCTCTCTGTCCTCGGTGATGCCGTGCATCTGACGTATCTCGCCGGAAGACAGACGAGTAAAAGTCTTCACGGAATGCTGCTCGCACTCCAAATCCTCCTTAGTGCCGGATGCAATGGCCTCGCTGCAGCTGTCAACCTCCCAAGATAGTTGAACAATCTCATCCACTCAATCATCAACAATGGAAACGTCATTCAATGCGGAATTTGAGACCACCAATCATGTTTGACTCAAACGTTGACCACCACCTGTGACTACCTAGCCAAGGCCAGTTGCAGTTGAGAGCCGAAATTCAGTAAGGCTCTGCATGGAAGAAATAGGCCCGAGCGACTTTTCACTAGAATGATAGCCGTGGCCAATAGAACGACTTCTGATCATCCATCGTGTACAGCAAGAGAAGCAGAAGCCGATGGTAAAATGAAAGACGAAGAAGCTATGAGAGTAGAGTCAGATGATGCATTGGCGAGCTGCTAGGAGAGACTGTCATCAAAGTGCAGCAACGTATGATGCCTATCGCCACAGACAATGCCCACTGCTGCATGCACGAGAATTGTGTCCGAACTTTAAACAATTAAAGCAAAGAGCCAACTTCTTAACTTCCTTGTGTCGCAGTGAGGGAGACAAATTTCCAAATGTGGTGCATGCTTAAATGGCCGACACAGTTACAAAATGGACACGGAGCATTGTTAGATTGGGATGCCACAAAGGCTCGTCTACTGGGGCTAGAATTTTGATTATTTCTTACCACCTGAGAATTGAGGGAATGAAATCCCATTAAATGCTGCAGGTTCTCTAACTCCTGGCATCGCTTTTCCAAGAATGTGTAGAATTCTTGAGCTGTGTGTGTGTATGCGAGTTGACCTTGTCTGAAAATTCTCGAAGTTTCCCTGCGAGTCTAAGGCTAAACCCGATAAACACGACCGCAAGTGCTGACGCTTTTCAATGTCACTAAGCTCAGTGTCTTTGTCAATAATTGAGTTAAGCTTGAATATAATAGAATAATAGAACGATAAATATATATAGGAGCTGACCGCTCAGCTGCCGACTCAACATGCCGAAATGTTGACGATAAGGGACGCGATTCGAACATTTCAAGCTGCCTTTTTAAACGACATGCCACTTCCACAAACAGCCTCAGAAAGTTTCTGCTTAAATCATTGCCTATTTCATCGTAGTCAAGACGTTCCAGACTGCCATGAGCAAGGTTAAATGAGGCTTCCGTTTTGTTTAAAAGTTCTAAGTTTAACTTAGTTTGAACCGAATCAACCGAACTTATCATCGACAACGGCCACAACACGTCTAGCCTCTGTAGCGCGGCATAAACTGATTCCGCCTTGCGCTTATACAAAGAAATATGTGCAAGCACACTATCATTGGACGCGACTGTTGGTGTGTTCATGTTTACGCTTAACGCACACACAAAGTTTCTGCCAAATACACAAAGTAAACCGACAGAACAAATGCACCGACAACGAACGGCTTCTATGTATCGCCTACGAACAACTGCTTATGTACCGACGCTCGAAACAAGTTCACAAAAGTTCAAAGCGAAGCAGAGGCACACTAAGCGGCGATTATATGGTGAACTTCTTTTGCACTTGTGAGGAGCCATATAGCCATGCACGTGTGGGCATGCATGTGTATGTTTGTTTGTGATCACAAATATATATGCACATGCATGCTCATGGATGTGCATGCGAAATGCCCATCAGCATGTATTCAATGTTGTATGCGCCCCTCACAATAGCTGTCTGTCATGCCGAAATCCGGCCCTGATACAGCTGCGGCGAATTCGCTCTCTTTCGCCCTCTCTCTTTCTAACGCAGGTGTTCAGCCATTTGAACGTGTCTGACATACATGTCCATCAGGACATGTGCCGTTAGTGTGGGAGGAGTATGGCGGGAGCAATACTGTCGTCCATACTCACACTGACGGCAGACAATGGCTGGCGCCAGCAAAATGGCAGTGGAAAATTACCAGAAGATCACGCCACCAAAAGATCACGCGACCGTGGTACAGTCCCGGCAAAAGGTGGCCAACCAAGGCCTATAACTGAGCATCGCATTGTCATGAGCGACGATCGGCCAATTAAACAGCGGTACTTCCCTAAAAATCCCAAGATGCAAGCCGAGATCAACAAACAGGTGGACGAACTGTTGGCCAAAGGATGCATCGAGCCCTCAAGAAGCCCGCACAGCGCACCAATCGTAATGGTGAAAAAGAAAACGGGAAAATTTCGCCTCTGTGTGGACTTTCGGCAACTAAACAGCAAATCAATAAAAGATGCATATCCGCTGCCGCGAGTCCACCACATCCTGGACCAGCTGAGAGAGGCAAAATTTATAACAAGCTTGGACCTGAAAGATGGATACTGGCAGATCCCGATGGAAAAGGAGAGTCGAGCGATGACGGCATTCACAGTTCCAGGTAAAGGACTGTTCCAATGGAAAGTAATGCCATTCGGACTCCATTCGGCGCCAGCCACGTTTCAGAGGGCCCTCGATCGCGTGATTGGACCAGAAATGATGCCGCATGCGTTTGCATATTTAGACGACATTATTGTAATCGGGAAAACACGCGAGGAACACATGGACAACGTGAGAGAAGTGTTCCGACGGTTGAGAGCAGCAAATCTGAGGATCAACGTGGACAAGTGCGACTTCTTCAAAAAGGACCTTAAATACCTTGGCCATCAGGTGACCGAAGAAGGGATACGCACGGATCCGAAGAAAGTAGCTGCTATCGCCGAATTGAAACCCCCTGGAAACGTCAAAGAATTACGGCAGTACCTGGGAGTGGCATCATGGTACAGGCGGTTCGTACCAGATTTTGCCGCCACAGTACACCCACTACACACACTATTAAAGAAAGGTACAAAATGGGAATGGACCGGAGAGCACCAAGAAGCTTTCGAAAAGGTCAAAGCTATGCTGACACAAGCCCCTGTGTTAGCATGCCCAGACTTCTCAAGGCCATTTTGCTTGCAGACGGATGCTAGCAATTATGGCTTGGGAGCGATACTGACCCAAGACTCAGAGGAGGGCGAACGGGTCATATCGTATGCAAGCAGATCTTTAAATGGTGCGGAGCGTAACTACTCTGCGACCGAAAAAGAGTGCCTTGCGATAATCTGGGGCATAAGGAAGCTAAGACCGTACTTGAAAGGATACCACTTCACTGTCATTACGGATCATATGGCACTGAACGTGGCTGAACTCCATCGAAAGCCCATCAGGCAGGATCGCGAGATGGGCACTGGAGCTGCAACAGTTTGACTTTGACGTGAAATACAGAAAGGGAAACCTTAATGTTGTTGCAGATGCCCTATCCCGACAGCCCCTGAAGGACACGTGCTTCAGAGTCTCAACTATGGACGACGCGATGGACCAGGCAAACAAGAGCTGTAACTGGATCCAAAAGGTGCGGGCTGACATAGCGAAAAATCCGAGGAAGTTCCCAGACTATAGTGAAAAATCCGGAAATCTCTATAGACACATCCCGCATAGAGCTGGAACCGAGGATGTGGTAGCCTGGAAACTGTGTGTGCCCACCGGAAAAAGAAGGCAAGTCCTAGGCGAAAATCACAACACCGCCACCGCCGATCATACGGGTAGTAGGAAGACAATAGCCCGAATAGCAGCACGCTACTATTGGCCAGGCTTATACAGGGACGTAAGCGCATATGTCCAACAATGCGAGCTATGCCAACAGTATAAGCCAAGCCAAATGGCCGCGGCAGGACAAATGCTGACCAAAATACCAGAGGAACCCTGGAGCACAGTTTGTGCTGACTTCGTGGGACCACTACCGAGATCGACCCACGGAAACACGATGTTGTTGGTCTTCATAGACCGCTTCTCCAAATGGACGGAAATGGTACCGCTCCGAAGCGCCACCACAGCAACGCTAGAAAAGGCCTTCAGGGAAAGGATTTTAGCTCGGTTTGGGGTACCCAAAGTATTAATAACCGACAACGGGACCCAATTCACAAGTAGGGCATTCAAAAAATTCCTTGAGGAGATGGGAGTCAAACAGCAATTCACAGCGCCCTACACTCCACAAGAAAACCCCACTGAACGCGCGAATCGCACGGTGAAAACAATGATCGCACAATTCACCAAAGACAACCAAAGACGCTGGGATGAAACTCTACCCGAGCTGACACTGGCGGTTAACACCAGCGTCTCAAGCTCCACCGGGTACAGCGCGGCGTTCATAACACAAGGCCGAGAGCCTAGGCTGCCAAAGGCGTTGTTCGACGAGGTGACAGTAGGAACCGGCCAAGCAGCTCCAACACCGTCCGACAATGAGAAGAAATTAAAGGAAGTATTCGAAATTGTCCGGCGGAGTTTAGAAAAGGCAGCACAGGACCAAGCAAGGCACTACAACCTACGTCGTAGACCATGGAGACCCAATATCGGAGACAGAGTGTGGGTGAAATTACACCACCTGTCAAATGCAGCAGAAGGATTCGCAGCGAAGCTGGCACCGAGATACGGGGGTCCATATCAGATTGTGGACTTTACATCACCCGTAATATGCAAAATAAAGGGCATAACGGACAAGCGGATAAGGACAGCACACGTGAGCGACCTGAAGCCGCACAGCGACCGGAAGGATACGGGTGAGCCTGAAACCCCCAAACATTAAAACTAACCAATATTCAATAGATAAATAATATAGCTATATAACAATTACGCCAGTCATTTTTTTCCTAATATAAAAAGAGAGGGAAAATAAATGTGGTTCTACACAATAATATATAACACATTTACAATCACATAAACTAATAAAACCCAAAAGGGAAGGGTATACAAGTAAACTAATATACAATATAAACTAATAAAACCCAAAAGGGAAGGGTATACATATAAACTAATAAAACCCAAAAGGAAGGGTATACGCATACACTAATAAAAAAATAAAAAAAAATACATATACACATATATCAATGCACCGAAACTCTAATCAGCAGCGCGCTTGCGCACAAAAAGGGCAACAACAACTCTGCACATGCGCCGTTGGTTAATCACCCACACTAGGGCAGATGCGTGCACACAAAGGGCACCGTTTGTTACTCACTGATATCAGTGCAGACGGGTGAGCACGCAAACGAAGAGGGCAACAACAACGTATGCAGGTGCGGAGAGACGCACATAATTAAATGGAGAGCGCAAACACAAAGGGAGACAAAACGTTTGCGCTTGGAGATGCGTACCCGAAGGGCAAAAGAGAGTATTACAACACTTTCGCGGATGCGCAGGCGTACGCCCGAAGTACAACGTAAGCTCATCTCTGCTACTAGTGCTTAGGCGGGAGCACTAAAATTGTGAGAATATGCATTAGAGCTTTGAGAGTGAAGATTCGGGCGTCGCGATCAAACACGCCCACACACACAAACCCCAAAAGGGTGTAAAAGGCGGAAGCAGTACCCGGAACTGCCCCCGACGCCTGAGAACGACCCCACCGCAGTGCGGTTCACAATGCCACGCCCCCGCGCCGATTCGTGAGAGGCGGCCGGACCAGCGGAACCCGACGAGGCCATGGTCGAGGTCCCAGAAGGGAAGACCGAAGACCCGGGGACGACGAACGAGGACGCAATCGTCGTGTCGTCCGAGGACGAAAGGGAGACAGACGAGGGACGACAAACGCCGGAGCCAATCGTCAACCCCGACGATGAGGACACCATGCCGTTCACGCCATCGGCGCGACCGGAGCCAGAGGTGATCGTCATCTCCGACGACGAAGATGACGAGGAGCGGCGCGGGGAAGGAGGAGGTGCCCAGGAGCATGGCGAGCGGCAGCAACCACCGCCACCCACCGTGACCGCAACATATGCGAGGGCCTTCGCGGACGGCCGCTGGAGACACCAGGTGACACTGGTATGTGCCTGGGAGGAGGAGGCGGGGTTGCCACCCGCTTGGCAGCTGGAGGAGCAGCAACCACCCGCAGGCCCTAAACCCCCACAGCCGGACCTGAACCCAGCACCGGTCGCCGTGGGATCACCACCACCCCCGCCGCCGGAGTGGAAACGGCCCGCATTTCTGCGCCAGGCATCGTGCCCAGAGGCGGGCACGAGACCCCCCAGGCCGACGCTCTTCCGACAAAATTCAAACCCGGAAGGGGAGGCTGGATGGCAGGAGCTACCACCGTCGGCCTGGCCACCCGGCATCACGGAGATGACCGATGCCATGCCGGGACCAAGCCGACGGGGGTCGAAGATCGTGTGGCACGATGGGTGCCGCTACCGGCGGCATCGACGCGAGGCACACGGGTCTTCCGCCGGGAATAGGGAAAACAAATAATAAAAAAAAAACAAAAATAAATAAAAGGAAAATAAAAATAATAAATAAAAAAATAAAAAAAAATAAAAACAACAAGCCCCAGATATTCTTACTCTATATTTTCAGATCTAGAGGCTGGAAAGTGGAAGCTTTCCGCTGCCGAAGAAAGAGGGGAGTGTGAGGAGCCATATAGCCATGCACGTGTGGGCATGCATGTGTATGTTTGTTTGTGATCACAAATATATATGCACATGCATGCTTTCTAACGCAGGTGTTCAGCCATTTGAACGTGTCTGACATACATGTCCATCAGGACATGTGCCGTTAGTGTGGGAGGAGTATGGCGGGAGCAATACTGTCGTCCATACTCACACTGACGGCAGACAATGGCTGGCGCCAGCAAAATGGCAGTGGAAAATTACCAGAAGATCACGCCACCAAAAGATCACGGGACCGTGGTACGGTCCCGGCAAAAGGTGGCCAACCAAGGCCTATAAAAGGAGCGCCGCAGCACAAGGCGGGGCTGTGCAAATCAACACGCGAGGGTGTGCAAATCAACACGCGAGGCTGTGCAAATCAACACGCGAGGCTGTGCAAATAAACACGTGAAGCTGTGCAGATTATATACGCGAGTCTGCGCGAAGATACAAGTGAATAAGAACCGAGATATACAAGTGAACGTGAGTCGGTCGCGAGATACAAAGGACGAGTGTAAGGACACGGTGTATCGAAGGACTCAACTGAACACAAGGATCACAGGACATCGAGGTCCTGAAATTAGGTGTGAATCGTATATCCTTGCCACGCTCGAGTTGTGGCAACAGGCGTTATCCGCGAAGAGCCAAGTGAAGCAAGCGAGGCTTGGTCTGTGATTAGCCAGAGAGAGTGACACGCGAATCCTGACGCACCAGCTACTAGGGGCAATCCTTGGGGAAACAAGGAAACCGCTAGTCCTGGTGAACATCAGGAGAGCTGTACGAAATCTCTGGCGGGCAGACTGAGATCCTGAGCTTGCGTAGCTGGCGGGCGGAGGGCCTGGGGCAGATTCTGGCGCACAGGAGCTCGAATCAAACCTGAGCAAGGGCACCGATGTGTGGCGAGACGCCACGGGACAAATAGAAACTAACATTGGAAAGTGTGATGTCAAATAAGCGATCAAATAATACAAGTTTTATATATATATACACGGTGTTGTTAATTGTTGCAAACGCAATATAAATTTGTTGCTCGAACCCTTAGCTCGACTGAGTTTTAGCTTAGCTAAAATACGACCGAATAAAAAGGTTCGTTACACACTTGTCTTATTATTTAATTTGTGCACCTTTGGCTGACTGCTCAAATTATAGTTGTTTATCACTTGAATCACTAATATTGTCTTGATTTGTGTTGTTGTTTATTAAACGCACTTTATGGTTTAATCTTAACGATACACGAGTAAAAAAATCATGTCGGGGTCACCAAGTGTTTGCGCTATCAGCTTTTTGATAGCTTTGTTCTCCAATAATAACACTAGTATATTTAGACTAGAAGCCAGAGCTTAGTCTTTTCAACAACCCTTTGTTGTTGTCTATTATAAGTTTGAAGCGAATCGCTAAAATTTTAACACAATTGTAATCACGATCGCTAAGCTAGAGTAGCAAAAAACGAATTACATTCTTAGCTTTGTGGCTTAGTGGGCGCTCTATTTTGAGAGAGAGAAAAATAGATCTCAACAAAGAGGGCTAAACGCTGGCTGCTGCAGCTAAACTCCACTTTACATTATACATATATAAGTATGGAATTTAATATAAATTAAGTCTAAATTTAATTTATAAGAACAATAGCGATATAGCTCGAATGGCTGTTAATCCATTTGCAACTTCTGAAAATTGCAATTTAGGGGCTGAGATGTCCTATTGTTGTGAAGAAAGGGCAAGAGGCCAGTGTCGTGTTCGATAGCGTATTGTGGTGTGGGTGTCGATTATTTGATGTAACAATAAGTGAGAATATTATATGTGCATCTAAATGCAAAAATAAATCTAGAGCGCTTTATTTTTTACCATTGCATCTCATGATCCGGCTCCACATCCGGCTATGCCGTACATACACACTTAATACTTTTATTGATCCACCGATGTCAGCAGGCCTGTCGTAATCACGATCGATAAGATAAGATAAGGAAATAGAGTGCTACACAAAGAGAGCTAAACGCTGGCTGCTGCAGCTAAACTACACTTAGAGATTGTGCATATGCAACATCAACTATTTATGTTAAGCCGCACAGGCGACAACTTTAAATATATATAGATCATTAATGTGATTGTAACTTTGTTGCTGCTGCTACCAAAATACTCCCCCCGTTGAAAGACTCCCTTTCAACAGAATCCTTAACGGGCAGCAGGCACATCGTTTTGACAGCTTCTTGCTAGCCCGCCTTTTGTAGTCTTCCTCATCCTCGACTGGATTGATCGCCTGATGATTCGTTGGCTCCTGCTTGGTGGCTTCCACCAAATCGGCAACGTCCACTTCCATTGGCTCTGCGGCGGCTGCTGCTTCTTCTGCGCCTGCTGTTGGATTCGCTGACTGTGGCTCTTCATCTGGAACATCCTTGTCGTCCATCTTCTGCTCATTGTTTAATTTCTCATACTTCTCATCGTCCATAGACTCGTGTGCCTCTTGATAGCCACAGATGTCATTCTGTGCCATTTCTAGGGCCTCAATCTCGATGCCATCCGCCTTGGGCAGCTTGCAGTAGCGTCGCCAGAACCGATCCTGTCCAAAGCAGACGGCCCTCAACTGATTGGTGCTCTTCTCGCATCATCTTGTCCAGCTTCTTTTGAAACTCGTCGGCACTCAGGCGATTATCCTCGTCCTCCTCGACGTTGGTGATCTCCGAGTCCAGATCGGAGAGATCATCCTCAATGATGCTCACATCGTGGCTCTGCGTGTGTCCATTGACCTCATTGATCGAGTTGCTTGCGCTGCTCGTTTTGGCCTGTGGCAGCAATGACGTCATACTTGAATCACCCCCCACTACTGTTGTTGTTGTTGTGGTTGTTGTTTTTGGAGCAGGTGTTGTGATTGCTCCAACTACTGTTGCAGTTGCAGTTACTTCTGCAATACCTGTTCCATTCAGCACTGAGCACTTGTCCACTTTGGTGGGGCTCACTTCGGAGCTTGGAGCAGCAGCTACAGATTCAGTGTTGCCACTGTTGCTGGTCAACAATGGAGCATCTGCATCCACTTCCATGGGCTGCGTTGCCTGCTCCGTGTCAGCAGTTATGGCTTCTGTTGCTCCCGTCAGCTGCTAATCCTACTTGCTGTGCTCCTCTAGAGATTTCTCCTCGCTACTGTTCAAATCAACGCTGCAGATGCCGTCCGTTGGAGCAGCTGTTCCATCAGTTGTCGCCTCGTTCGAGGCGGCATTTGCCAGCTGTTTGCAGGCCTCCACTTCGGCTGCTTCGCCCTCGGCCAACTTGGCGAGACGTTCCCGTTCCCGTTCCGCGTCGAGCTTCTGTTGGGCAAACAGAGCTTGCATGGTGGCCTCCCTTTCCGCTTGGGCCTTCTCGTAGGCCCCGATGCGCGCCTTGCGCTGTTCATCAGCGGATCATTTCAGAGGTGGGCCAACATATGTGCCTTCCTCGTCGGATTCAGTGCGACAAAGGGCAGATCCTTCAACGCATGCGAAAACTTCCACGTATCGTTCTCCTTGTAGTACTCGTGATTCTTGGCCGAATGCGTCGCGGTGTCGGCATCCACCTGATGATGGTAGGGCACACGACGCTTTCGCTCTCTGTCCACGGTGATGCCGTGCATCTGACGTATCTCGCCGGAAGATAGACGAGTAAAAGTCTTCACGGAATGCTGCTCGCAATCCAAATCATCCTTAGTGCCGGATGCAATGGCCTCGCTGCAGCTGTCAACCTCCCAAGATAGTTGAACAATCTCATCCACTCAATCATCAACAATGGAAACGTCATTCAATGCGGAATTTGAGACCAACAATCAAGTTTGACTCAAACGTTGACCACCACCTGTGACTACCTAGCCAAGGCCAGATGCAGTTGAGAGCCGAAATTCAGTAAGGCTCTGACTACCTAGCCAAGGCCAGATGCAGTTCAGAGCCGAAATTTAGCAAGGCTCTGCATGGAAGAAATAGGCCCGAACGACTTTTCACTAGAGTGATAGCCGTGGCCAATAGAACGACTTCTGATCATCCATCGTGTACAGCAAGAGAAGCAGAAGCCGATGGTAAAATGAAAGACGAAGAAGCTATGAGAGTAGAGTCAGATGATGCATTGGCGAGCTGCTAGGAGAGACTGTCATCAAAGTGCAGCAACGTATGATGCCTATCGCCACAGACAATGCCCACTGCTGCATGCACGAGAATTGTGTCCGAACTTTAAACAATTAAAGCAATGAGCCAACTTCTTAACTTCCTTGTCTCGCAGTGAGGGAGACACATTTCCAAATCTGGTGCATGCTTAAATGGCCGACACAGTTACAAAATGGACAAGGAAAATTGTTAGATTGGGATGCCACAAAGGCTCGTCTACTGGGGCTAGAATTTTGATTGTTTCTTCCCACCTGAGAATTGAGGGAATGAAATCCCATTAAATGCTCCAGGTTCTCTAATTCCTGGCATCGATTTTAAAATAATGTGTAGAACTCTTGAGCTGTGGGGGTATTTGGGCCATCG
Source organism: Drosophila silvestris (assembly GCA_035043445.1). Classification (NCBI taxonomy): domain Eukaryota; kingdom Metazoa; phylum Arthropoda; class Insecta; order Diptera; family Drosophilidae; genus Drosophila; species Drosophila silvestris. Next base: position 32,709 of record JAWNMZ010000146.1, read on the forward strand.
GTGCAGACTCCTCCCAAGAAGTTTCCCTGCGAGTCTAAGGCTAAACCCGATAAACACGACCGCAAGTGCTGACGCTTTTCAATGTCACTAAGCTCAGTGTCTTTGTCAATAATTGAGTTAAACTTGGATATGAAGTTTGATATGAAGTTTTTGATGAGAACGATCAATATATATAGGAGCTGACCGCTCAGCTGCCGACTCAACATGCCAAAATGTTGACGATAAGGGACGCGATTCGAACATTTCAAGCTGCCTTTTTAAACGACATGCCACTTCTACAAATAGCCTCAGAAAGTTTCTACTTAAATCACTGCCTATTTCATCGTAGTCAAGACGTTCCAGACTGTCATGAGCAAGGTTAAATGAGGCTTCCGTTTTGTTTAAAAGTTCTAAGTTTAACTTAGTTTGAACCGAATCAACCGAACTTATTATCGACAACGGCCACAACACGTCTAGCCTCTGTAGCGCGGCATAAACTGATTCCGCCTTGCGCTTATACAAAGAAATATGTGCAAGCTCACTATCATTGGACGCGACTGTTGGTGTGTTCATGCTTACGCTTAACGCACACACAAAGTTGCTGCCAAATGCACAAAGTAAACCGACAGAACAAATGCACCGACAACGAATGGCTTCTATGTATCGCCTACGAACAACAAGTTCAAAGCGAAGCAGAGGCATACTAAGCGGCAATTATATGGTGAACTTCTTTTGCACTTGTCTTATTATTTAATTTGTGCACCTTTGACTGACTGCTCAAATTATAGTTGTTTATCACTTGAATCACTTATATTCCGTTCCCGTTCCCGTTCCGCGTCGAGCTTCCGTTGGGCAAACAGAGCTTGCATGGTGGCCTCCTTTTCCGCTTGGGCCTTCTCGTAGGCCCCGATGCGCGCCGTGCGCTGATGGAGCCCCTTGTATTTGCGCACCTTCATGTCCGTCATGTACTTCTCCTTGCGCATCTGGGCGCATGTCTCCAAACTGCCATCGATCTGGCGCATCACCGCCTTGTTCATCAGCAGATCATTGCAGAGGTGGGCCAACATATGTGCCTTCCTCGTCGGATTCAGTGCGACAAATGGCAGATCCTTCAACGCATGCGACAGCTTCCACGTATCGTTCTCCTGCAGCACCTTGTAGTACTCGTGATTCTTGGCCAAATGCGTCGCGGTGTCGGCATCCACCTGATGATGGTAGGGCACACGACGCTTTCGCTCTCTGTCCTCGGAGATGCCGTGCATCTGACGTATCTCGCCGGAAGATAGACGAGTAAAAGTCTTCACGGAATGCTGCTCGCACTCCAGATCATCCTTAGTGCCGGATGCAATGGCCTCGCTGCAGCTGTCAACCTCCCAAGATAGTTGAACAATCTCATCCATTCAATCATCAACAATGGAATTTAACGTCATTCAATGCGGAATTTGAGACCAACAATCAAGTTTGACTCAAACGTTGACCACCACCTGTGACTACCTAGCCAAGGCCAGATGCAGTTGAGAGCCGAAATTCAGTAAGGCTCTGACTACCTAGCCAAGGCCAGATGCAGTTGAGAGCCGAAATTCAGTAAGGCTCTGCATGGAAGAAATAGGCCCGAACGACTTTTCACTAGAATGAAAGCCGTAGCCAATAGAACGACTTCTGATGATCCATCCTGTACAGCAAGAGAAGCAGAAGCCGATGGTAAAATGAAAGACGAAGAAGCTATGAGAGTAGAGTCAGATGATGCATTGGTGAGCTGCTAGGAGAGACTGTCATCAAAGTGCAGCAACGTATGATGCCTATCGCCACAGACAATGCCCACTGCTGCATGCACGAGAATTGTGTCCGAACTTTAAACAATTAAAGCAAAGAGCCAACTTCTTAACTACCTTATGTCGCAGTGAGGGAGACAAATTTCCAAATCTGGTGCATGCATTGTAGTGCGCTTGCCTAAGCTACTAAAATGTTATGCCTGCGGTTATGCTATGGTTTTTTTTGTAAGCCGAGCTTTTGCCGACGCCCTCTATGAGATATAGCGCAATGTCGAGCCCTTTTTGCTAAGGTGATTATAAATTGTTCTGAGCGAGGGTCTTGAGTTTTGGTCTGCCGAAAGTGATGGTCGTGCGAGTAGCATCGCCTTTTTTTTCCTCGTGGATAAAAAATTTACACGTGGACGCGATGAGGGTCGACCCTGACCCGGAATTTTTTTTTATTAAACAAATAACATAAGTGCCACCGGCCAAAGAAAAAAATTCTTTGTGGGCAAGCGCGTCGCCGAGAAACAATCATAAGTTTTTTTTCGTGTGGAAAATATATTCCAAATGGTTTTATCGGCATTAACCCTCAGAAAAATCAGCTACATTGATTTGGCCGCTAAACAAAAAAAAAAAAAAAACTATAAACTATAATAAATATATTATAACTAAATATATAATATATATATAAAAAGAAAATATGTTTTTGTCACGGAACTGATTGGCTGATCAGCCGATTGCACAGCCAAGTGGAGTTTCCAGCGCCAACTGCCATCGCCAGCTCGGCTCCACGGCATAGTCACCGCTGCACCACAGTGGTATGGAGAGGATTGAGGTTCCCCCTACGTGTACAGTGTCTGACGATTTATCAAGCGACCCGGCATATATGCGTAAAATTTGCCCAACTTTAAATCAGAAATAAATAAGAATAAATTTACAACACTCGCCAACAGCAAAATTGTTCCTTTAAATTTAACACTAATCAACTTACATCTCAAGCCTATCAGATGCCCCGCCTACAAAAGATCTTTTGGATGTGGAGGATAATCAAGTAAGTGCATCTGATCCCTAACTTTACATTTTATTTAAATTTTATTGTTGGTTTGCTGCGATAATACTTCGATGTTAAAGTGTGTTAGAATGTGAAAAGTGTAAAATTACAAGTGCAAAACTCTCTCAATTTGGTGATGAGAAAGACATCAAAGATAAGAAAAAAAAACTCACTCAACTTTGATCGCCCTTACAATGAGCGGAAGACTTTTGAGTGGGCTTTTAAGTTGTTAATCAAAATCAAAGCACAGCCCAGAAGTATGCTAACACTTTAATATCGAAGTCGCTGCCGAAATATACGAATGAATAAAAACAGAAATCGACATGAAACATTCGAATAGAAAAAAAAATAATATATTTATATATACAAATAAATAAATAAATATGTAAGGGAAATAAATATAAATAAATAAAATATAAATAATATAATTGATATATGTTATTATTAATATTATGAGAAAAAAATTATTAAATTAATAATCATAGTATTCATAATATATATATATATATATATATATGAAGTAAGAAAATGATTTACTAAATTAAATAAATGAATAATTTGGTTTTGCCCTAATACTCCTTATGTTCCGAGATTTTTTTTTGATTTCATTTTAATTTTTTTATTTTTCGATTTAAAGTAAAAATTTAAATAAATTAAATTCACAATTTAAAAGAAAAAAATTGTTATATATATTGCATAAGTAAATAAAATAAATTTGAATATGGGTCCAAAAAAAAAAAAATTTAAAAATTAAGATAGATAAAACAAAAATTAATTTACTATATTAACTGTCGAAATTGTACACCTACATTTTTTTTGCGTTCTAACCAAAAATAAATAAAATGAAAAGGTCTAATTAGCTAAATATTATTAATAATAAGTTGGTGAAAATAATTCATATTAAAATTTATTGCACTTATTTTGTATTATATTAATCCATATAATTTCTTTCATATTATTGTATTTTTTTTGTTAAGTGCAACAAGATCATTTAAAGTTCTAATTTTCGAATAATTTACAAGATAAAAATATTAGATGTTACAAAATGAAAATTAATCACCCATAGACTAAAATTAAAATAAATGAATTTCTGTTATTAGAATATTGTTAAAATGAATAATTAAATTTGTTCTTTTGGGAGTCATGCAACGCACACTGAATAGAGGATGAAATAAGTAGTCGTTGTCTTAGGGATCATCCAATATTATAATGTTTAGGTGCCGGATGATCTAGGTAGGGTGGGCATCTGCTGTGGCAATTACATCAGCCCAGTTCAACGACGAAAACCCAGGAGTGTCGCCTCCATATGATATTTATGAGATCGTTCCTATTCCCTTTTTCTCTCTTCCCCCTTCCCAGTAATTTGATCGAACTATAACCGCACGCGATATCGTTTAATTAGTATTATGCACAGCGAGCCCGTAGCGCAAGTAACTTCCAGGAACCCCGACCAACTACCGATCATACAGCCGGAACCAGCGCGTGCATCACTTCTTGTAGGCTACACCAACAGCTGCTCGTCAAATACCAGGTTATATGCTACATTAATATTAATTAAAATGGCGCCCAACGTAAAGGCCCGAAAGGCCAGAATGGCTCGAATGGCACGAATGCCCCGAACCGGCCTGAACCAATCGGACCAAACTTCAATTAAAGAATTTGTGTCAAACACCGTTCGACATCTTATCTTACCTCCGATCCTTCTCTTAATGGACCCCTTGTCCTTGTTATTGGAATATGCTACGGATCCAAGACAATTCAATAGATTTCATGGCCTAGTATTATAATCCCAATAGCTAGTGGGTGTAGACTTTGACTTACTGGATGTGTTATAACTTTTATTGGATATAACTCCGTTGTCAAATAATAGTTTATACCTTTTACTCATTGTTTACTTATTACTCCGAAGGTTTTATAGGTTGTTTATTGGATTTGCGGAGTATTGAGCTGCAGCCATCCCCTTTAATTTCACTTTGGATAAGTTCAACACTACCGGCACGACTGTTTTATGCAGATACCGAATTCCCCTTTTGCCTAATATCCTCTTCAGAAACCTTAAGGAATTTCGCTGGACGAGGATTAAGCAGCTTTCAAAGCGCAATCCGCCGTGAAATGACATATAGTTTCCTGGTTCTCCTTATAATTTCCTTCTTGTTGCATCTCATTATATAACTAAAGGGAATTCTATTCTAGTTTACAGCCAGTTGCATGGCTCCCATATTATTATCGATATCGTGATTACGAACAATTCTGTTATCTTAAAATTTCTTTTGCTCCTTCTCTGTTAAAATTAGATGTATACATTAAATACTGATTGACTAGAATTGGTTAATCAAATCTTCGCAAGTTATTTACCGAAATGGTTCTGTCTCATAGTACAGAAGATCTGACTCGAATTAGTAACACAGGCAAACATTGTTGAATTTGTTCTGAAATAATAGTTTTCCAGGGTCAGTTATTAGCAACCTCTTGCGGACATTACTTTCATAGACCGTGCTTCAATTCCCAAGCCGGCAAAAAGAAGGTGTGCCCAATTTGCAAGCAGAGCCTGACAAGCCTAACTTCGGCTTCAACTGAGAATCTTAGTCCCACTGGACCCTCTACGTCAAATGCAAGAAGGCCCTCAACATTTCAGTCCCTTCAGACCAGAGCTCAAGCGAAACGCGTTACAAATCCCGATCAAGTCGAAATACGCAACTCTGAAGATATTAATTTGTCGCAGGGCTCAACAACTATGCAGCAAGAGGTACCAAACATGGAATCGATTCAACAATCGATGGCCGAAACTATAAGAGTGGCTATGGTTGAGCAAACCCGATTCATTGCTACCTGTTTGGCCGACCAAACGAACAGGTTGGTCCAAGCCCTCTCAGAAGGTCTTAGAGTTAGTCCAACTGCCAACCTAGCGAATGTAACTCCTTCTCACATGCAGCCTCTGTCTGAAGTACAAAATCAAACGATGGAGCAATCCCTTCGTTTACCTTCGACAATGGCACCGACCTCGGGCTTCACTCAAAGCCAGACAGCAAGGAATGCTTCTACAACCAATCAGGTACCACATTTCGAAAACTCTCTTCATTCTGGTGGTGATAGATCGCATTCGACAGCTGCAGTAACACCTGATAATGGAAGGTCAGGTTCTGACATTCGTCCAGATCGGATAAGTCAGATAATGGCTAATTGGAAAATTAGGTTTACCGGCAAGGCCACTATGTCCATATAAGATTTTCTATATCGCGTAGAAGCTTTAACAAAGCAAACATTGGATGGCAATTTCGAGTTGACGGCCAGATATGCCAGTAACTTGTTTGATGGGAGTGCTAGCGAATGGTACTGGCGCTACCATAAAAGTGTTCCGGAAGTTTATTGGCCAGACTTGTGCGTTGCCCTTCGTGGTCAATTTAAGGATGACCGGACGGACAGGAATATAAGGACCAAAATAGAACATCGTAAGCAAAGATCAAATGAATCATTTGACGATTTTTATGGGATCATAGCTGCCTTAGCGGATAAACTGTCCGAGCCCATGTCTGAAAAGTCTTTGGTAGAGACCTTAAGAGCCAACCTGTTGGCTGACATTCAGCATGAAATATTATATGAGCCTGCTAACTCTGTGAAGGATTTGCATCACCTAGTTCGGACTCGAAAAATCTTCATGCAATCAGTTTTAAAAGCAAAGTTGCTTAACGCACACACAAAGTTGCTGCCAAATGCACAAAGTAAACCGACAGAACAAATGCACCGACAACGAATGGCTTCTATGTATCGCCTACGAACAACAAGTTCAAAGCGAAGCAGAGGCATACTAAGCGGCAATTATATGGTGAACTTCTTTTGCACTTGTCTTATTATTTAATTTGTGCACCTTTGACTGACTGCTCAAATTATAGTTGTTTATCACTTGAATCACTTATATTCCGTTCCCGTTCCCGTTCCGCGTCGAGCTTCCGTTGGGCAAACAGAGCTTGCATGGTGGCCTCCTTTTCCGCTTGGGCCTTCTCGTAGGCCCCGATGCGCGCCGTGCGCTGATGGAGCCCCTTGTATTTGCGCACCTTCATGTCCGTCATGTACTTCTCCTTGCGCATCTGGGCGCATGTCTCCAAACTGCCATCGATCTGGCGCATCACCGCCTTGTTCATCAGCAGATCATTGCAGAGGTGGGCCAACATATGTGCCTTCCTCGTCGGATTCAGTGCGACAAATGGCAGATCCTTCAACGCATGCGACAGCTTCCACGTATCGTTCTCCTGCAGCACCTTGTAGTACTCGTGATTCTTGGCCAAATGCGTCGCGGTGTCGGCATCCACCTGATGATGGTAGGGCACACGACGCTTTCGCTCTCTGTCCTCGGAGATGCCGTGCATCTGACGTATCTCGCCGGAAGATAGACGAGTAAAAGTCTTCACGGAATGCTGCTCGCACTCCAGATCATCCTTAGTGCCGGATGCAATGGCCTCGCTGCAGCTGTCAACCTCCCAAGATAGTTGAACAATCTCATCCATTCAATCATCAACAATGGATAACGTCATTCAATGCGGAATTTGATACCAACAATCAAGTTTGACTCAAACGTTGACCACCACCTGTGACTACCTAGCCAAGGCCAGATGCAGTTGAGAGCCGAAATTCAGTAAGGCTCTGACTACCTAGCCAAGGCCAGATGCAGTTGAGAGCCGAAATTCAGTAAGGCTCTGCATGGAAGAAATAGGCCCGAACGACTTTTCACTAGAATGAGAGCCGTAGCCAATAGAACGACTTCTGATGATCCATCCTGTACAGCAAGAGAAGCAGAAGCCGATGGTAAAATGAAAGACGAAGAAGCTATGAGAGTAGAGTCAGATGATGCATTGGTGAGCTGCTAGGAGAGACTGTCATCAAAGTGCAGCAACGTATGATGCCTATCGCCACAGACAATGCCCACTGCTGCATGCACGAGAATTGTGTCCGAACTTTAAACAATTAAAGCAACGAGCCAACTTCTTAACTACCTTATGTCGCAGTGAGGGAGACAAATTTCCAAATCTGGTGCATGCATTGTAGTGCGCTTGCCTAAGCTACTAAAATGTTATGCCTGCGGTTATGCTATGGTTTTTTTTGTAAGCCGAGCTTTTGCCGACGCGCTCTATGAGATATAGCGCAATGTCGAGCCCTTTTTGCTAAGGTGATTATAAATTGTTCTGAGCGAGGGTCTTGAGTTTTGGTCTGCCGAAAGTGATGGTCGTGCGAGTAGCATCGCCTTTTTTTTCCTCGTGGATAAAAAATTTACACGTGGACGCGATGAGGGTCGACCCTGACCCGGAATTTTTTTTTATTAAACAAATAACATAAGTGCCACCGGCCAAAGAAAAAAATTCTTTGTGGGCAAGCGCGTCGCCGAGAAACAATCATAAGTTTTTTTTCGTGTGGAAAATATATTCCAAATGGTTTTATCGGCATTAACCCTCAGAAAAATCAGCTACATTGATTTGGCCCCTAAACAAAAAAAAAAAAAAAACTATAAACTATAATAAATATATTATAACTAAATATATAATATATATATAAAAAGAAAATATGTTTTTGTCACGGAACTGATTGGCTGATCAGCCGATTGCACAGCCAAGTGGAGTTTCCAGCGCCAACTGCCATCGCCAGCTCGGCTCCACGGCATAGTCACCGCTGCACCACAGTGGTATGGAGAGGATTGAGGTTCCCCCTACGTGTACAGTGTCTGACGATTTATCAAGCGACCCGGCATATATGCGTAAAATTTGCCCAACTTTAAATCAGAAATAAATAAGAATAAATTTACAACACTCGCCAACAGCAAAATTGTTCCTTTAAATTTAACACTAATCAACTTACATCTCAAGCCTATCAGATGCCCCGCCTACAAAAGATCTTTTGGATGTGGAGGATAATCAAGTAAGTGCATCTGATCCCTAACTTTACATTTTATTTAAATTTTATTGTTGGTTTGCTGCGATAATACTTCGATGTTAAAGTGTGTTAGAATGTGAAAAGTGTAAAATTACAAGTGCAAAACTCTCTCAATTTGGTGATGAGAAAGACATCAAAGATAAGAAAAAAAAAACTCACTCAACTTTGATCGCCCTTACAATGAGCGGAAGACTTTTGAGTGGGCTTTTAAGTTGTTAATCAAAATCAAAGCACAGCCCAGAAGTATGCTAACACTTTAATATCGAAGTCGCTGCCGAAATATACGAATGAATAAAAACAGAAATCGACATGAAACATTCGAATAGAAAAAAAAAATAATATATTTATATATACAAATAAATAAATAAATATGTAAGGGAAATAAATATAAATAAATAAAATATAAATAATATAATTGATATATGTTATTATTAATATTATGAGAAAAAAATTATTAAATTAATAATCATAGTATTCATAATATATATATATATATATATATGAAGTAAGAAAATGATTTACTAAATTAAATAAATGAATAATTTGGTTTTGCCCTAATACTCCTTATGTTCCGAGATTTTTTTTGATTTCATTTTCATTTTTTTATTTTTCGATTTAAAGTAAAAATTTAAATAAATTAAATTCACAATTTAAAAGAAAAAAATTGTTATATATATTGCATAAGTAAATAAAATAAATTTGAATATGGGTCCAAAAAAAAAAAAAATTTAAAAATTAAGATAGATAAAACAAAAATTAATTTACTATATTAACTGTCGAAATTGTACACCTACATTTTTTTTGCGTTCTAACCAAAAATAAATAAAATGAAAAGGTCTAATTAGCTAAATATTATTAATAATAAGTTGGTGAAAATAATTCATATTAAAATTTATTGCACTTATTTTGTATTATATTAATCCATATAATTTCTTTCATATTATTGTATTTTTTTTGTTAAGTGCAACAAGATCATTTAAAGTTCTAATTTTCGAATAATTTACAAGATAAAAATATTAGATGTTACAAAATGAAAATTAATCACCCATAGACTAAAATTAAAATAAATGAATTTCTGTTATTAGAATATTGTTAAAATGAATAATTAAATTTGTTCTTTTGGGAGTCATGCAACGCACACTGAATAGAGGATGAAATAAGTAGTCGTTGTCTTAGGGATCATCCAATATTATAATGTTTAGGTGCCGGATGATCTAGGTAGGGTGGGCATCTGCTGTGGCAATTACATCAGCCCAGTTCAACGACGAAAACCCAGGAGTGTCGCCTCCATATGATATTTATGAGATCGTTCCTATTCCCTTTTTCTCTCTTCCCCCTTCCCAGTAATTTGATCGAACTATAACCGCACGCGATATCGTTTAATTAGTATTATGCACAGCGAGCCCGTAGCGCAAGTAACTTCCAGGAACCCCGACCAACTACCGATCATACAGCCGGAACCAGCGCGTGCATCACTTCTTGTAGGCTACACCAACAGCTGCTCGTCAAATACCAGGTTATATGCTACATTAATATTAATTAAAATGGCGCCCAACGTAAAGGCCCGAAAGGCCAGAATGGCTCGAATGGCACGAATGCCCCGAACCGGCCTGAACCAATCGGACCAAACTTCAATTAAAGAATTTGTGTCAAACACCGTTCGACATCTTATCTTACCTCCGATCCTTCTCTTAATGGACCCCTTGTCCTTGTTATTGGAATATGCTACGGATCCAAGACAATTCAATAGATTTCATGGCCTAGTATTATAATCCCAATAGCTAGTGGGTGTAGACTTTGACTTACTGGATGTGTTATAACTTTTATTGGATATAACTCCGTTGTCAAATAATAGTTTATACCTTTTACTCATTGTTTACTTATTACTCCGAAGGTTTTATAGGTTGTTTATTGGATTTGCGGAGTATTGAGCTGCAGCCATCCCCTTTAATTTCACTTTGGATAAGTTCAACACTACCGGCACGACTGTTTTATGCAGATACCGAATTCCCCTTTTGCCTAATATCCTCTTCAGAAACCTTAAGGAATTTCGCTGGACGAGGATTAAGCAGCTTTCAAAGCGCAATCCGCCGTGAAATGACATATAGTTTCCTGGTTCTCCTTATAATTTCCTTCTTGTTGCATCTCATTATATAACTAAAGGGAATTCTATTCTAGTTTACAGCCAGTTGCATGGCTCCCATATTATTATCGATATCGTGATTACGAACAATTCTGTTATCTTAAAATTTCTTTTGCTCCTTCTCTGTTAAAATTAGATGTATACATTAAATACTGATTGACTAGAATTGGTTAATCAAATCTTCGCAAGTTATTTACCGAAATGGTTCTGTCTCATAGTACAGAAGATCTGACTCGAATTAGTAACACAGGCAAACGTTGTTGAATTTGTTCTGAAATAATAGTTTTCCAGGGTCAGTTATTAGCAACCTCTTGCGGACATTACTTTCATAGACCGTGCTTCAATTCCCAAGCCGGCAAAAAGAAGGTGTGCCCAATTTGCAAGCAGAGCCTGACAAGCCTAACTTCGGCTTCAACTGAGAATCTTAGTCCCACTGGACCCTCTACGTCAAATGCAAGAAGGCCCTCAACATTTCAGTCCCTTCAGACCAGAGCTCAAGCGAAACGCGTTACAAATCCCGATCAAGTCGAAATACGCAACTCTGAAGATATTAATTTGTCGCAGGGCTCAACAACTATGCAGCAAGAGGTACCAAACATGGAATCGATTCAACAATCGATGGCCGAAACTATAAGAGTGGCTATGGTTGAGCAAACCCGATTCATTGCTACCTGTTTGGCCGACCAAACGAACAGGTTGGTCCAAGCCCTCTCAGAAGGTCTTAGAGTTAGTCCAACTGCCAACCTAGCGAATGTAACTCCTTCTCACATGCAGCCTCTGTCTGAAGTACAAAATCAAACGATGGAGCAATCCCTTCGTTTACCTTCGACAATGGCACCGACCTCGGGCTTCACTCAAAGCCAGACAGCAAGGAATGCTTCTACAACCAATCAGGTACCACATTTCGAAAACTCTCTTCATTCTGGTGGTGATAGATCGCATTCGACAGCTGCAGTAACACCTGATAATGGAAGGTCAGGTTCTGACATTCGTCCAGATCGGATAAGTCAGATAATGGCTAATTGGAAAATTAGGTTTACCGGCAAGGCCACTATGTCCATATAAGATTTTCTATATCGCGTAGAAGCTTTAACAAAGCAAACATTGGATGGCAATTTCGAGTTGACGGCCAGATATGCCAGTAACTTGTTTGATGGGAGTGCTAGCGAATGGTACTGGCGCTACCATAAAAGTGTTCCGGAAGTTTATTGGCCAGACTTGTGCGTTGCCCTTCGTGGTCAATTTAAGGATGACCGGACGGACAGGAATATAAGGACCAAAATAGAACATCGTAAGCAAAGATCAAATGAATCATTTGACGATTTTTATGGGATCATAGCTGCCTTAGCGGATAAACTGTCCGAGCCCATGTCTGAAAAGTCTTTGGTAGAGACCTTAAGAGCCAACCTGTTGGCTGACATTCAGCATGAAATATTATATGAGCCTGCTAACTCTGTGAAGGATTTGCATCACCTAGTTCGGCCTCGACATTTATCTCGTGCTAATCTTACCCTTAACGTCAAGAAAAGTAAATTCTTGCCGACGAGAAGTTAAGTATTTGGGGCATGTAATTGGCAATGGCATTATCAGTACAGATCCAGACAATATATCAGCCGTTAAGGACTTTCCAATTCCACGCTCAGTAAAACAAGTTCGCAGGTTCCTTGGCATGACTGGATGGTATCATACATTTATCAGAAATTATGCTTCTATTTCATCTCCATTGTCTGATACTCTCAAGGCAAAACGGAAGTTTGAATGGACTGAGGAAGCTCAACAGGCATTCGAGTCCTTAAAGAATCACATGTGTTCGGCTCCGGTATTGCATAGCCCAAACTTTGCTAAGCCTTTTTCAATACATTGTGACGCTAGTCACACTGGAGTTGGAGCTGTGTTGATGCAGACCAATGGGGATGGTGACGAGGTGCCAATTGCATTTATGTCAAGGAAACTTAATCGATGCCAAAGGCAGTATACGGTCACCGAGAAGGAGTGTTATGCGGCTGTTTTGGCAGTAAACAAATTTAGGGCCTATATAGAAGGTCAAGAGTTTACTGCGATCACGGATCATGCATCTTTAAAATGGCTCATGACCCAAGTGGATCTTAATTCACGGCTAGCCCGTTGGTCTCTTAAATTGCAAGGGCTTAAATTCAAGATACAGCACAAAAAGGGCAGCCAAAATATAGTCCCCGATGCTCTTTCACGTACGTATACGGAAGATTTGTCTTCTGTTGTGCTTAATAGCTTAATAGTCGACTTGGAGTCACCAGAATTGAAGTCCCCAGCCTACGAGTCCATAAAGAATAAGATTCGCACAACCCAGTCGTCTTTGCCAGACCTAAAGATTGAAAATGAATTTATTTACCGTCGATCCGAGCATGCGGCAGACTCCAAGGTTGCAGATGATGTATGCTGGAAACTGTGGGTGCCACAGCCTCTGATATTGCCTGCACTTAAAACAGCTCATGATGATCCCTTGCATGCGCATGGTGGAATAAATAAAACTTTAGAAAGACTCAGAAGGTTTTATTACTGGCCAAATATGGTAACAGATGTAAAAAATTATATAAATGCTTGCGACGTTTGTAAGGCCACGAAGCATCCCAATCAGACTTTAAAACCTAAAATGGGATATACTGGCCAACCACTGCGGTTCTTTCAAAAGTTATTTGTTGATTTTCTGGGACCCTATCCACGCAGCAAATCTGGAAATATAGGCATTTTTGTGGTACTAGACCATATGTCGAAATTTCCGTTTTCGAAGCCCGTCCGAAAATGTACTGCTGAAGCTGTCCGACGTTATTTAGAAGAAGATCTATTCCATTGCTTCGGAATACCCGAAACAATAGTATCTGAAAACGGAGTTCAGTTTAAATCTAAGTCTTTCAACTCCTTGCTAGACAGATACAACATTTTCCATACCTATACAGCATATTATTCTCCTCAGGCTAATGCTTCAGAGAGAGTCAACCGATCCGTTCTTTCAGCCATCAAGGCATATGTGGGCCCCAGCCAGCGTAACTGGGATGAGAAATTGAGTTTCATAAGCTGTGCACTTCGCTCAAGCTTTCACTTAGTCATTAACACAAGCCCTTACAAATTAGCATTTGGCCAGCATATGGTCACAAACGGCAGTAGCTACAAATTATTTAGAACTCTAGGCATGCTAGATGATCGCAGCCTACAATTTTGTCGAGAAGACTCTTTTGATCTCTTGCGTAGTAAGGCGAAAGATTCTATGCAATCTCAGCGCGCACGAAATGAAAAGGCCTACAACTTGCGAGCCAGAAAAGTGACATTCAAAATCGGTCAAGAGGTGTATAGGCGCAACTTTCAGCAAAGCAACTTTGCGAAGGGATATAGCTCTAAACTAGCCCCAAGCTTCGTCAAAGCCCGAATTCGTAGGAAAGTTGGTAATTATTACTACGATTTGGAGGATTCTCAAGGAAGACTTATTGGCAAATTTCATGCAAAAAATATTAAGCAATGATTCTACCATCTGCAAGCGTGAATCCCGCTCGTTGTGTTCCACCCCAAGCGTGATTTTAGTGGGGGGGAAATGTAGTGCGCTTGCCTAAGCTACTAAAATGTTATGCCTGCGGTTATGCTATGGTTTTTTTTGTAAGCCGAGCTTTTGCCGACGCCCTCTATGAGATATAGCGCAATGTCGAGCCCTTTTTGGTAAGGTGATTATAAATTGTTCTGAGCGAGGGTCTTGAGTTTTGGTCTGCCGAAAGTGATGGTCGTGCGAGTACCATCGCCTTATTTTCCTAACCCGGAATTTGTTTTTATTAAACAAATAACATAAGTGCCACCGGCCAAAGAAAAAAATTCTTTGTGGGCAAGCGCGTCGCCGAGAAACAATCATAATTTTTTTTCGTGTGGAAATATATATTCGGCATTAACCCTCAGTGAAATCAGCTACATTGATTTGGCCGCTAAACAAAAAAAAAAAAAAACTATAAACTATAATAAATATATTATAACTAAATATATAATATATATATAAAAAGAAAATATGTTTTTGTCACGGAACTGATTGGCTGATCAGCCGATTGCACAGCCAAGTGGAGTTTCCAGCGCCAACTGCCATCGCCAGCTCGGCTCCACGGCATAGTCACCGCTGCACCACAGTGGTATGGAGAGGATTGAGGTTCCCCCTACGTGTACAGTGTCTGACGATTTATCAAGCGACCCGGCATATATGCGTACAATTTGCCCAACTTTAAATCATTTTTAGTAGTGTATTGAATTCTTTTATTATTTGTAATACAACCCAAAAACAAAATTTAATGGTAACTAATTAAAAATTAAATTAATTAATCATTAGAATTATCCAAATCCATAAAAAGTGAAATCAGAATACGAACCAGATTGAGTGTAATTGGTGTAACCAAATTATAGTAAAAAAGAAAAAAAAATAATAATAAGTGAAGAAATAAGAATAAATTTACAACACTCGCCAACAGCAAAATTGTTCCTTTAAATTTAACACTAATCAACTTACATCTCAAGCCTATCAGATGCCCCGCCTACAAAAGATCTTTTGGATGTGGAGGATAATCAAGTAAGTGCATCTGATCCCTAACTTTACTTTTTATTTAAATTTTATTGTTGGTTTGCTGCGATAATACTTCGATGTTAAAGTGTGTTAGAATGTGAAAAGTGTAAAATTACAAGTGCAAAACTCTCTCAATTTGGTGATGAGAAAGACATCAAAGATAAGAAAAAAAAAACTCACTCAACTTTGATCGCCCTTACAATGAGCGGAAGACTTTTGAGTGGGCTTTTAAGTTGTTAATCAAAATCAAAGCACAGCCCAGAAGTATGCTAACACTTTAATATCGAAGTCGCTGCCGAAATATACGAATGAATAAAAACAGAAATCGACATGAAACATTCGAATAGAAAAAAAATATAATATATTTATATATACAAATAAATAAATAAATATATAAGGGAAATAAATATAAATAAATAAAATATAAAGAATATAATAGATATATGTTATTATTAATATTATGAGAAAAAAATTATTAAATTAATAATCATGGTATTGAAGTAATATATATATATATATACATGAAGTAAGAAAATGATTTACTAAATTAAATAAATGAATAATTTGGTTTTGCCCTAATACTCCTTATGTTCCGAGATTTTTTTTTGATTTCATTTTCATTTTTTTATTTTTCGATTTAAAGTAAAAATTTAAATAAATTATATTCACAATTTAAAAGAATAAAATTGTTATATATATTGCATAAGTAAATAAAATAAATTTGAATATGGGTCTACAAAAAAAATTTAAAAATTAAGATAGATAAAACAAAAATTAATTTACTATATTAACTGTCGAAATTGTACACCTACATTTTTTTTGCGTTCTGACCAAAAATAAATAAAATGAACAGGTCTAATTAGCTAAATATTATTAATAATAAGTTGGTAAAAATAATTCATATTAAATTTATTGCACTTATTTTGTATTATATTAATCCATATAATTTCTTTCATATTATTGTATTTTTTTTGTTAAGTGCAACAAGATCATTTAAAGTTCTAATTTTCGAATAATGTACAAGATAAAAATATTAGATGTTACAAAATGAAAATTAATCACCCATAGACTAAAATTAAAGTAAATGAATTTCTGTTATTAGAATATTGTTAAAATGAATAATTAAATTTTTTTCTTGTGGGAGTCATGCAACGCACACTAAATAGAGGATGAAATAAGTGGTCGTTGTCTTAGGGATCATCCAATATTATAATGTTTAGGTGCCGGATGATCTAGGTAGGGTGGGCATCTGCTGTGGCAATTACATCAGCCCAGCTCAACGACGAAAACCCAGGAGTGTCGCCTCCATATGATATTTATGAGATCGTTCCTATTCCCTTTTTCTCTCTTCCCCCTTCCCAGTAATTTGATCGAACTATAACCGCACGCGATATCGTTTAATTAGTATTATGCACAGCGAGCCCGTAGCGCAAGTCACTTCCAGGAACCCCGACCAACTACCGATCATACAGCCGGAACCAGCGCGTGCATCACTTCTTGTAGGCTACACTAACATCTGCTCGTCAAATACCAGGTTATATGCTACAGCATAAATGGCCGACACAGTTACAAAATGGACACGGAGAATTGTTAGATTGGGATGCCACAAAGGCTCGTCTACTGGGGCTTAAATTTTGATTATTTCTTACCACCTGAGAATTGAGGGAATGAAATCCCATTAAATGCTGCAGGTTCTCTAACTCCTGGCATCGCTTTTCCAAGAATATGTAGAATTCTTGAGCTGTGGTGGTATTTGGTCCATCGGTACAGACTCCTCCCAAGAAGTCTGAGTAGTGATGTCTAGTTTTTGGAGCCGCATGTGTATCACCATGCATCCAGATATTTCCTGGGAGCTTCCCAATGACTGAAGCGCGCGCATATGCGAGTTGACCTTGTCTGAAAATTCTCGAAGTTTCCCTGCGAGTCTAAGGCTAAACCCGATAAACACGACCGCAAGTGCTGACGCTTTTCAATGTCACTAAGCTCAGTGTCTTTGTCAATCAGTGAGTTAAACTTTGATATGAAGTTTGCATATTCCGTGTAACCACCAAAAATCATAGGCAGCTTGAGCTCCGGTAAGCGCGGTCGATGAGAACGATCAGTATATATAGGAGCTGACCGCTCAGCTGCCGATTCAACATGCCGAAATGTTGACGATAAGGGACGCGATTCGAACATTTCAAGATGCCTTTTTAAACGACATGCTACTTCTACAAATAGCCTCAGAAAGTTTCTGTTTAAATCACTGCCTATTTCATCGTAGTCAAGACGTTCCAGACTGTCCTGAGCAAGGTTAAATGAGGCTTCCGTTTTGTTTAAAAGTTCTAAGTTCAACTTAATTTGAACCGAATCAACCGAACTTATCATCGACAACGGCCACAACACGTCTAGCCTCTGTAGCGCGGCATAAACTGATTCCGCCTTGCGCTTATACAAAGAAATATGTGCAGGCACACTATCATTGGACGCGACTTTTGTTGTGTTCATGCTTACGCTTAACGCACACACAAAGTTGCTGCCAAATGCACAAAGTAAACCGACAGAACAAATGCACCGACAACGAACGGCTTCTATGTACCGCCTACGAACAACAAGTTCAAAGCGAAGCAGAGGCATACTAAGCGGCAATTATATGGTGAACTTCTTTTGCACTTGTCTTATTATTTAATTTGTGCACCTTTGGCTGACTGCTCAAATTATAGTTGTTTATCACTTGAATCACTAATATTGTCTTGATTTGTGTTGTTGTTTATTAAACGCACTTTATGGTTTAATCTTAACGATACACGAGTAAAAAAATCATGTCGGGGTCACCAAATGTTTGCGCTATCAGCTTTTTGATAGCTTTGTTATCCAATAATAACACAAGTATATTTAACGTTATAAACATTATTTAATATATTTAGACTAGAAGCCAGAGCTTAGTCTTTTCAACAACCCTTTGGTGTTGTCTATTACAAGTTTGAAGCGAATCGCTAAAATTTCAACACAATTGTAATCACGATCGATAAGCTGGAGTAGCAAAAAGCGAATTACAAGCTTGGCTTAGTGGCTTAGTGAGCGCTCTTTTTCGAGAGAGAGAAAAAGAGATCTACACAAAGAGGGTTAAACGCTGGCTGCTGCAGCTAAACTCCACTTTACATTATAACAAATATATAAGTATGGAATTTAATATAAATTAAGTCTAAATTAAATGTATACTAACAATAGCGATATAGCTCGAATGGCTGTTAATCCATTTGCAACTTCAGAAGATTGCAATTTATGGGCCAAGATGTCCTATTGTAGTGAAGAAAGGGCAAGAGGCTGGTGCCGTGTTCGATAGCGTATTGTGGTGTGGGTGTCGATTATTTGATGTGACAATAAGTGACAATATTATATGTGCATCTAAATGCAAAAAAAATCTAGAGCGCTTTATTTTTTACCATTGCATCTCATAATCCGGTTCCACATCCGGCTATGCCGTACATACACCCTTAATACTTTTATTGATCCACCGATGTCAGCAGGCCTGTCGTAATCACGATCGATAAGATAAGATAAGGAAAGAGAGCGCTACACAAAGAGAGCTTAACGCTGGCTGCTGCAGCTATGCAACATCAACTATCTATGTTAAGCCACACAGGCGACAACTTTAAATATATATAGATCATTAATGTGATTGTAACTTTGTTGCTGCTGCTACCAAAATACTCCCCCCGTTGAAAGACTCCCTTTCAACAGAATCCTTAACGGGCAGCAGGCACATCGTTTTGACAGCTTCTTGCTAGCCCGCCTTTTGTAGTCTTCCTCATCCTCGACTGGATTGATCGCCTGATGATTCGTTGGCTCCTGCTTGGTGGCTTCCACCAAATCGGCATCGTCCACTTCCATTGGCTCTGCGGCGGCTGCTGCTCCTTCTGCGCCTGCTGTTGGATTCGCTGATTGTGGCTCTTCATCTGGAACATCCTTGTCGTCCATCTTCTGCTCATTGTTTAATTTCTCATACTTCTCATCGTCCATGGACTCGAGTGCCTCTTGATAGCCACATATGTCATTCTGTACCGATTCCAGGGCCTCAATCTCGATTCCATCCGCCTTGGGCAGCTTCCAGTAGCGTCGCCAGAACCGATCCTGTCCAAAGCAGGCGGCCCTCAACTGATTGGTGCCCTTCTCCAGCGCCTTCTTGCAGTTGAGCGAGGCGCGCACAATCTTGTCCAGCTTCTTTTGCAACTCGTCGGCACTCAGGCGATTATCCTCGTCCTCCTCGACGTTGGTGATCTCCGAGTCCAGATCGGAGAGATCGTCCTCAATGATGCTCACATCGTGGCTCTGCGTGTGTCCATTGACCTCATTGATTGAGTTGCGTGCGCTGCTCGTTTTGGCCTGTGGCAGCAATGACGTCATACTTGAATCACCCCCCACTACTGTTGTTGTTGTTGTGGTTGTTGTTTTTGGAGCAGGTGTTGTGATTGCTCCAACTACTGTTGCAGTTGCAGTTACTCCTGCAATACCTGTTCCATTCAGCACTGAGCACTTGTCCACTTTGGTGGGGCTCACTTCGGAGTTTGGAGCAGCAGCTACAGATTCAGTGTTGCCACTGTTGCTGGTCAACAATGGAGCATCTGCATCCACTTCCATGGGCTGCGTTGCCTGCTCCGTGTCAGCAGTTGTGGCTCCTGTTGCTCCCGTCAGCTGATGATCCTGCTTGCTGTGCTCCTCTAGATATTTCTCCTCGCTACTATTCAAATCAACGCTGCAGATGCCGTCCGTTGGAGCAGCTGTTCCATCAGTTGTCGCCTCGTTCGAGGCGGCATTTGCCAGCTGTTTGCAGGCCTCCGCTTCGGCTGCTTCGGCCTCGGCCAACTTGGCGAGACGTTCCCGTTCCCGTTCCGCGTCGAGCTTCTGTTGGGCAAACAGAGCTTGCATGGTGGCCTCCCTTTCCGCTTGGGACTTCTCGTAGGCCGCGATGCGCGCCTTGTATTTGCGCACCTTCATGTCCGTCATGTACTTCTCCTTGCGCATCTGGGCGCATGTCTCCAAACTGCCATCGATCTGGCGCATCACCGCCTTGTTCATCAGCAGATCATTGCAGAGATGGGCCAACATATGTGCCTTCCTCGTCGGATTCAGTGCGACAAAGGGCAGATCCTTCAACGCATGCGACAGCTTCCACGTATCGTTCTCCTGCAGCACCTTATAGTACTCGTGATTCTTGGCCGAATTCGTCGCGGTGTCGGCATCCACCTGATGATTGTAGGGCACACGACGCTTTCGTTCTCTGTCCACGGTGATGCCCTGCATCCGACATATCTCTCCGAAAGATAGACGAGTAAAAGTCTTCACGGAATGCTGCTCGCACTCCAAATCCTCCTTAGTGCCGGATGCAATGGCCTCGCTGCAGCTGTCTACCTCCGAAGATAGTTGAACAATCTCATCCACTCAATCAACAACAATGGAAACGTTATTCAATGCGGAATTTGAGACCAACAATCAAGTTTGGCTCAAACGTTGACCACCACCTGTGACTACCTAGCCAAGGTCAGATGCAGCTGAGAGCCAAAATTTAGCAAGGCTCTGCATAGAAGAAATAGGCCCGAACGACTTTTCACTAGAATGATAGCCGTGGCCAATAGAACGACTTCTGATGATCCATAGTGTACAGCAAGAGAAGCAGAAGCTGATGGTGTCCGAACTTCCGTGTGTTGCAGTGAGGGAGACAAATTTCCAAATCTGGTGCATGCATAAATGGCCGACACAGTTACAAAATGGACACGGAGAATTGTTAGATTGGGATGCCACAAAGGCTCGTCTACTGGGGCTAGAATTTTGATTGTTTCTTACCACCTGAGAATTGAGGGAATGAAATCCCATTAAATACTCCAGGTTCTCTAACTCCTGGCATAGATTTTTCAAGAATGTGGAGAATTCTTGAGCTGTTGGGGTATTTGGTCCATCGGTACAGACTCCTCCCAAGAAGTCTGAGTAGTGATGTCTAGTTTTTGGAGCCGCATGTGTATGACCATGCATCCAGATATTTCCTGGGAGCTTCCCAATGACTGAAGCGCGCGCATATGCGAGTTGACCTTGTCTGAAAATTCTCGAAGTTTCCCTGCGAGTCTAAGGCTAAACCCGATAAACACGGCCGCAAGTGCTGACGCTTTTCAATGTCACTAAGCTCAGTGTCTTTGTAAATATTTGAGTTAAACTTGGATATGAAGTTTGCATATTCCGTGTAACCACCAAAAATCATAGGCAGCTTGAGCTCCGGTAAGCACGGTCGATGAGAACGATAAATATATATAGGAGCTGACCGCTCAGCTGCCGACTCAACATGCCGAAATGTTGACGATAAGGGACGCGATTCGAACATTTCAAGATGCCTTTTTAAACGACATGCCACTTCTACAAATAGCCTCAGAAAGTTTCTGTTTAAATCACTGCCTATTTCATCGTAGTCAAGACGTTCCAGACTGTCCTGAGCAAGGTTAAATGAGGCTTCCGTTTTGTTTAAAAGTTCTAAGTTCAACTTAATTTGAACCGAATCAACCGAACTTATCATCGACAACGGCCACAACACGTCTAGCCTCTGTAGCGCGGCATAAATTGATTCCGCCTTGCGCTTATACAAAGAAATATGTGCAGGCACACTATCATTGGACGCGACTGTTGTTGTGTTCATGCTTACGCTTAACGCACACACAAAGTTGCTGCCAAATGCACAAAGTAAACCGACAGAACAAATGCACCGACAACGAACGGCTTCTATGTACCGCCTACGAACAACAAGTTCAAAGCGAAGCAGAGGCATACTAAGCGGCAATTATATGGTGAACTTCTTTTGCACTTGTCTTATTATTTAATTTGTGCACCTTTGGCTGACTGCTCAAATTATAGTTGTTTATCACTTGAATCACTAATATTGTCTTGATTTGTCTTGTTGTTTATTAAACGCACTTTATTGTTTAATCTTAACGATACACGAGTAAAAAAATCATGTCGGGGTCACCAAATGTTTGCGCTATCAGCTTTTTGATAGCTTTGTTATCCAATAATAACACAAGTATATTTAACGTTATAAACATTATTTAATATATTTAGGCTAGAAGCCAGAGCTTAGTCTTTTCAACAACCCTTTGGTGTTGTCTATTACAAGTTTGAAGCGAATCGCTAAACTTTCAACACAATTGTAATCACGATCGATAAGATAAGATAAGGAAAGAGAGCGCTACACAAAGAGAGCTAAACGCTGACTGCTGCAGCTAAACTATACTTTACTTTATAACAAATATATAAGTATGGAATTTAATATAAATTAAGTCTAAATTTAATTTATAATAACAATAATGATATAGCTCAAATGGCTGTTAATCCACTTGCAACTTCTGAAAATTGCAATTTAGGGGCCGAGATGTCCAATTGTTGTGAAGAATGGGTAAGAGGCCAGTGCCGTGTTCGATAGCGTATTGTAGTGTGGGTGTCGATTATTTGATATGACAATAAGTGACAATATTATATGTGCATCTAAATGCAAAAAAAAAACTAGAGCTCTTTATTTTTTACTATTACATCTCATGATCCGGCTCCACATACGTCTATGCCGTACATACGCCCTTAATATGATGACAATCTGCGGGTGATGACAATCTAGTCAAAATTAGTGTTTGCGCTATCAGCTTTTTGAGTTGTTATCCAATAACAACACAAATATATTTCACGTTATAAACTTTATTTAATATATTTAGATTAGAAGTCAGAGCTCACTATAATTTTCGTAGCGAAAAAATAACAAAACAAAAAGAGAATTTTATTTTTGTTTAGTTTTTTTTGTGTTGTACGCAAACAATCGATTTTCGCGTCGCATCTCTCCAATCAGTGTGATTTGTGCGTGTGCCGCCAACACTCTGCTAGAGTGCGTGTGCTTGGTGGCCGCGTATTCAACCAATATGAGCGACATCTCCCATACCTCTACTGTTAGCGATGCGCCCGATACTGCAGTTCATTGGTGCTCGCCTTCTCTTGCCTGGCAGACGAGCGAACTCCGCTATAATCTGCGGTCTCGCATGGGGACCAGTAACAGCAACAACAACAACAACGCCAACAACGCAAACATAATGACAAATGCTAACAATCCCAAGAGCTACAACAATTACATCAACAAGAACACCGTCAACAACAAAAACAATGTCCACAAAAACATTCAAAACACCAACAATGCCATAAAGAACACCAACAAAAACACCAAAAATAACGCCAATATCAACGTCAACAATTTCAACTGCAACAACGTCAACAAAAAAAGGAAAATTGCGATAGTTGAAGAAGAAATTGACTTGCATGCAGTGGCGCCTACTACTGCTGGAGCTCGTGCAGCGCCACAAGTGCTCGAGGATCTGCTGTCAGATTCTGTCACAGATGTCGAGTCGGTCGACATGGAAGAGATGGTCCCGCCGAGTTCGTCTACTAGTAATGAAGTTACTCACAATGAGGACCCCAATCTAAGCACTGCCGCTGAGATACGCGATTGTTCCCTATCAAACGCACCAAATATTGAAACTGTTGAAATTCGGCCAACAAGACCTTCCAAGCCTTCCCCACTTATTGCTGAGGGTATCACCAACGTTGTTGGACTGCTGGAGCACTAAATGCTGTCACGCCGCCTGACAGCTTTATGCTCAAATGCAGTGGTGGTGGCACAGTAAGGGTAATGCCAAGTGGTATTGACGCTTACAGGGCAATACAGAGATTGCCCGAATCCCGTTTCATTCGTACCAATTAAGGGAGGATAGAGATTTCCGCGTGGTGATCAGGGGACTGCATCCATCCCTGCAGAAAATTGGTCGCATCAGAGATGAGCTGGCCAGACTTGGGCACGCAGTGCGTGGTGTCCAAACTATCATAAGTCGCGTTGACAAGAAAAAGCTGAATCTATGTTATTTGGAGTTGGAGACGGCTGCAAATAACAAAGAGATATACAATCTGCGCTCCATCTCTCAAGTGCGCATTTCAGTGGAATGCCCTATCCGCCATATGGACATCCCCCAGTTCCACCGTTGCCAGGAATTCGGCCATACGATGAAGTACTGCCAAAAGCAGCATCGCTGCGTGAAGTGTGGCTCAGCACATGTAAGTCAGGTGTGAGAAAAACCTTTGGACGCTGACCTGAAATGTGCTAACTGTGGTGGTAAGCATGCAGAAAGCTGGAAGGGATGCCTAGCTTATCAGCGCGTTGCCAAGGAACGAAAGCTTGTGGCTCAGTCACGAAGGCCGGCTCAAGACCTACAAAAGTCGCGCCAAAGAAGCCCGGCACCCTGATGCTGTCAGACCTCAAACGTCTCCTCAGACTCTGCAGCAACTTGGGCAACAGCAACATCAACAGCAACAGCGTCACCACCAGCAGCGTGTTCAGCTTTAACAACAACCACAACATCAACACCGCCAGTAGCCGCAGCAGCAGCAACAACAACTTTTGTCGGTTCAGCAAGTTGCTCCGCAGGTTCCTGAGCAATAGCGCACAAGAAAAACTCGACGTCACAAAGTTCGCCAGATGCTTAGGCATCGATAGCACATACAGCAACAACAGGAACACTCGCAGCAACATCAGCAGCAGCAACGCCAACAGCAGCAACACTTGCAGCAACAGCACATACAGCAAGAATAGCAACTACGACATCAACAACAATACCAGCAGACCGAGCGCCAGCAACATCTGCAGCCCCCACAGCAGCAATTTCAGCTGGTGCAGCAGCCTCATCTGTACCATGTGTACTCCCAGCTCCAGTTTGACAGTCTTATGTCAAAATTCGACAAGTTAAGTGAGACACTTATGGCCATGATGAGCCTGTTGCATGCTGCACTTGCACTTGCAAACAGATGAGGCAAATTGGTTGTGGCGTGGCGTGTGGAATGGCCTTGCAAATAACGCCAATGAGTTGGAGTTATTTATTCAACGCCCTCAAATAGATGGTCTGCGAGACTCACTCCTGCTCGAGATCGCACTACAGGCTACCAGGTTACGATATTCACCTTGCCAATCATCCTTCGGATCACATGCATGACGGAGCAGCAGTGATCATAAAATCATCACTGCAACATCATGCGCTGACTTCATTAAGTTGGCCATGAGCACAATGTGCTGTCATTAAAGTCTCTACTGATCAAGACAAAGTAGTCCTAGCTGCTGTCTATTGTCCACCACGTTTTGTGTGGGAAATAGAAGACTTTAAGTGTCTCTTCGAAGAGACTGTCTTGGTAACTCCGAGAGAATTGAGCTTAACTCCGATACAGTACAGAGTGGCTGCAGCTCTGAATGCTCCCAAGACACGTCTTCTGCCGCGCAAGGCAAACATCACCCGATTCCGGCAGAGGTTGGAGCAGCTTGTCAACTTGAACATGGAGCTGAGTTCCCCGGCTGATATTGACGACGCAGCGGAGTTATTCCTGCGTAATATTAACGTGGCGGCGGAATACTCCATGGTAAGGCACAAGAGAGCACTGCGTCGTCAGTATATGCTGTCACGCAATCCGTTGGATCTAAGGGACTTTAGGCAGGCTGCGTACGAGCTGCGAAAGCTGCTGTTTAACATTAAGAGCAAATATTTCCAGGATATGCTCCGCAATGCCGATCCCAATAAGAATCATAGATTCAATATGTGGAAGGCAACGCGTTGTATCAAGCGGCAGCCGCTCAGGCGGATCCCCATTATGCGACCGGACAACACTTGTTGTCGATCGGATGCAGAGATTGCATCGGCGTTTGCGGATGAGCTGCAAGGTCCCTTCCCGCCTTTTTCACTTGCATCACCCAGCTAGGTACAGGATACTGAGACATTTTTAAATGCAGATCTCGATCCTGTACAACCGATCACGCCTATCGCCCCTAGTGAGGTCCGCTTACAGATTCGCAGGCTTAAGTCCACTAAGGCCCCTGGCTATGATGGCATTGACGGCAGAGTTGCAAAGGCCTTCCCAGAGAAGGGACTGATATTCTGGATGCTACTTTTTAACTCCATGGTTCGCATCCACCACTTCCCCACTCCGTGGAAGTGCGCTGTGATTGCGATGATTCCGAAACCTGGCAAGCCGGATAATCTTGTCTCGTCATATCGACCGATAAGCTTGCTGTCCACTTTCTCCAAGATATTTGAAAAAATATTTCTGGGAAGATTGTCGGCAGTGAGTGGCTTCCAGAGGGCCATTCCTGATCATCAGTTTGGCTTCAAGCATCACCATGGTACACCAGAGCAAGTTCATTGTGTAGTACAGCAAGTCCTCGAGGCCTTGGAAAATAAGCAGTACAGCTTTGCCGTCTTTCTGGATATCCAGTAGGCATTTCATGGTTGAAGTTAGGGGCGAGCGATCCAAATTCCGCCGCACTAGAGCGGGTGTACTGCAAGATTGTGTCCTTGGACCTGCCTTGTACACATTGTACACCGCGGACTTGCCGATCCCAGTAGCCAGAAGCACGCTGCTTGCCACATACGCGGATGACACTGTGTTCCTTGCTAACTCCACCACTGCTTGGAGATCAGCTGCGCTTACGCAGAGGTTCTTGGATGGCTTTAGTACTTGGGCCAATCGGTGGAACATCTGCGTCAATGGGAGCAAGTTTCAGCACTGCACGTTTGCGCTCAGGAATGGTAACTGTCCAACTGTTCGACTCAACAACATGGTCATACCTCAGGAGAACCATGTTCGCTACCTGGGTATGTATCTGGACAGGAAAATTACGTGGCGCAAACACATCCAGATCACGGTAGCAGCGTGTAGATCCAAAAAAACGAAACTCACCTGGTTGCTGAGGCCACATAGCAAACTCAGCTTGAGCAACAAGCTGCTGGTGTACAGGAGCATCGTCGTACCCACATGGACATATGGGATTCCATTTTGGGGCATAGCTGCAAAATCTTGGATAAACCAAATTCAAGTTTTGCAGAACAAGGTGCCCAGAGACATCTCTGGTGCTCCGCCATACGTGAGTAACAGGACGCTGCACAATGACTTCGGTCTACCGACAGTCACGCAAAAATAACAGCCATCTACATTTTTTTTTTTATGGATTTGTGATGAACCTGTCAGTAATTTCCTTTAAACCTTTTGGACATATGCATTAAGGTTTGCTGTTAATTTATGTATGAAACGAATGTACTCAGTGTAGGGAACTTAGGATATAAAAGAGCGTCTTGAGTCGAAGTATCTCATTCAAAAAGATGTCGAGGTACATACAAGAGCTGTTCAACTTCATGGATGAGCTTGAAAATGGATGGATTTTCATTTGGGGCAGCTGATGCCCTGGCCGTTCCCTAGTATAGAAGCAGCTAACGAGGTGAATCCTCAATACCCATCAGAACTGAGTCCGCCGGAATGGATTGAACTCTGGAAATTTATCCCAGGGATAAGCGAAAGATTGAGGAGGAGGAGGACGCTTCGATAAACAAGAAGTAAAAGTTTCAAGAGCCCGAAGTCATCATTGATATAACCGAGGAGGGGCAAACAATGGAGCCCACATTCGCTGAGCTTCTTGCCGAGAAATTGGTGGGGAATGAGAGACTAGACAATTTTTTTATGCTGACGATGAACTGGAAAATTCTGCAGAATTTTTAAACTTTATAGACAATATTTAATAATATTAATAAATACGAATTATCGTATTACTAAGTGCAATCAATTGTATTTCATCTTTAATTCTCATTTTGATTAAATAAGAAACATTACAAAATACACATTTGTATGTTATTTTTTGTATCATAATCCGTACATACATATACACTTTACTTTCATCTTCATGAATTCAAATAAATATGCATATATGTACAACCTAAAATCATTTGTTTACCTTCTTCTTCTTTTTCATACAGGTACACTACACTTTTAAATAGAGACACACGCAGATACACAAGCCGACACTTACAACCTAAAATTCTTTGTTTCTCCTCTCATTTTTATTATCAGAATTCAGAATATTCAGAAAATTGGGAAACTATGGAAATTGACCTTTGCAATGAGGGCACCCAACCTATTATGATTTGTGGTTTCCCACAACGTGACCAGTTTAATGTCTCTACGTATTTTCCACGTATTCCATCGTTTTTCTATTGACCGCATTATTGAACAATTTGAAAAAGTCTTTTTCAAAATGATTTTTGGCCAACGTTCTGGATAATGTATTTAAGTCTATATAATTTTTAAGCCAGTGAGACTGTTTAAATTC
This sequence comes from Drosophila silvestris, assembly GCA_035043445.1. Taxonomy (NCBI): domain Eukaryota; kingdom Metazoa; phylum Arthropoda; class Insecta; order Diptera; family Drosophilidae; genus Drosophila; species Drosophila silvestris. The sequence goes on from JAWNMZ010000146.1 coordinate 61,308, forward strand.
CAAAATGTTGTGTAATTTTGTCAATATTAAACCATATCTTAGACATTAGACGAAATGTCTAATGCATTTAATTCTGCATCATTCATCAATCTAAAGCCAGAATATGGGAGATGTTGACACATTGCCCAACCATATTAATTATTGGCATCTAAATTCATCAGGCATTCTGAAGGCTAAGTGCTGTCATAACTCACCATATACATATGAAAGAGGAAAGAGCTGACTCATCTAATCTGCTCTCTGAGTCCATACACTCATAGAGAAAGACCCCTTAATACGTATTAGAAATTCATCATCTAATGGAAAAAATGCTTTAACGTTATTGAAATTGCCTTTATCTAGGTTGCTACTAAGTGCATCTAGACTTGTTGCAATGAAGCGGATTGTAACTAAGAATCTAATCTCAAAGTTTTTGTCATGGGATGCAATATGAATATATTTTGATAGTGAAATGTACAACTCCTTATTAAGGGGAAGTACTTTTATTTTACATTCAACTTTATTTATTTCTCTAACGAATATATATGGATCATATTTTCTAAACTCGTGGGAAAATACTGGGACTAAAGGTTCAATTTGAAAATTAATGTTGCAGACATTATGTGCTGCACCCCTATATAATCCAGTTAAATGACGATGATCCCCTAAATCGATTATTGCCTAAAGTCTTTTTGCAGATGTGACAATTATCTGCATTTCTAGAAATATTCTCATCATCTGCATTCATATTTATGGGTTTTATAGTACTTAAATAGCAGGTATAAATATTTTTTACATCTCTGATAAGAGACTTGACGAATTTTATACCAGCATCTTCCGCAGTCTCTAAAACACGCTTATCGAACGCTGGGTTAAAAGCGCACTTCATATAGTACGAATATGTAAAGGGGATATGTTGAGAAGTTGCTACAACATTCTCTTCAAGTTGTGAATTGAGGGGGGTGAGTATACATTCAAAATCCGCATATACAACAAAATGTACTTCTAAGCTACGATTAAAATTCTTAAAATCAAGACTTGCCTTGTCTTCTGATGGGAGCGTTGATACAACCTTGAAACACTGTTGACGGTGCTCCGTATGCATGCTCTCATTATGTGAATAATTTAGACACGTCTTCCAGAAGTATATTTGGGTATTGTGTGATGTAAGTTGGCCAAGTCTGGAAGTATATAAAAACAAATATATATGTTTTAAAAAATACTGTTTTTTTAGTAAAGAGTATTTATTTAAATATAACCTTGACAAATTATTTATCCACACGAAATGTCCCCGCTTCTCAGTCTCCAACAACATAAGGGTTATGTGATTTTTCTTTTCAAACTCCGTCACATATAATGACTGCGCTTGTCTGCTCATCGAAACCAAAAACATTGATGCTAATGCTTTGGTCTTGAACTTCAAAAACTTTTATTTGGTCCAACGGCAATGGGAAATCCAAATTTCTAAAATTGAGCGTGAGTGCTTCATCAATTTTTATTAATGAATTCTCAATCGCACCAACTTTATATGATGACCATCGTGCAGGCTGGTTATTTGCTTGTCGTTTAAGGTCTGAAATTAATGCCGATTTAAAATCAAATGCATCAGCATTTTTAACATTAATAATCGCTTACTTGTTCCTCAACACTTTAGGTATTTCGATAAAGATTGAAACTTTAAGTGGAGTATATTTATTTCCAGTCTTAAGATTTGGGACAACGACCAACCACTGTCCTGGAATACATCCATTTTCACACAAACATTGTTGAATGATCTTTGATGATCTCTCCAAGATCACTCGATGCTGTTAACACATTCATATTTGACTGATGAAATTCAATTCATCATCATTGAATTTGATGTACTCTGCAAAGAGTTTAATGGTCATTTTGCAGGCTGTGTGAGTTATAAGTACATTGTGAATTAGTGGAAGCATTTCTTGAGCTGCTTCACTCAGAAACTCTGTTGGTTCCACTACATTTGAGTGTTTATTCTCAAATGAGAAAGTCGAAATCCGATTTTTAAACCCGCTCGATATTAGTTTCAACTGACTATTTATAGGTGTAAACACGAGCATCTTATGGGAATTGGAACGAAGATGCGCACTCCACTTTGAGGATGCAATTTGGATATTGCATACGGTGCAGACCCTGGCTAGAGTTGCTGGTCCATTAGAGTTGATATTGGTAGCGACGGAGTTGATGTTGGTGGTGGTGATGGAGCTGATGATGGAGCTGGAGTTGGTGGTGGTGGTGGTGGTGATGGGATTGTTGGTGATGCTGATGGAGTTGGCTGTGGGATTCGTGATGATTTTGTTGTTGATGATGAAGTTGGCGATGGTAGTGGTAGGATTGATGGTCACGCTTATTAGCCACATAAGTTAAATTACCAGAATAATAATTATTCAGGGCGATATTGTTAAATCCCTCGACGGAGTTCACAGAGTTGTTCTTATTGTTGAACATTTTTATTTTTTTTTTCTGGGTTTGTTTTTTAAACTTTGAAAACACAAAACGAACGTGTTGACGATTGATAACTACTAAGGTTTTAGAAATCAGAATCTATATTATTTGGTATGAAGCCCGCAGGTGCACAAAGCAACGCAGGCTATTATTTCAAATTATTGTGAAATTATCATAAGGAGGGTCACTCAAACAGAGTGCACTGTAAAAAGAGAGAGAACCAAATACACGAAGAAGGTACCAGCACCTGGCAAACGTACGTACGAAGAACGTACTTAACAACAGGTTACATCAGAAATACTTTAATTATTGTGTGGGAAAACATTCAGGTGTGAGGTGTTCTATGAGTTCTATGCATTGACAAAAGAGAAGCGAGCATTACCTTTCCACTGATCATTGCACCCACCCTCAAAAACCAAATCATGTAAATGCACAACAGTGCGGCAGGTTACGGGTTACACGCCTAACACACAATATCCTCCTTAAAAACACAGTCACGTACGCACACACAAATGCTGCTGAGTGATCCTTCACCTGATGTCAACCCACAATAAAAAAAAGGGTTAGCCATAAATCTATACCCTTCGATCATAAATGTCTCATACGTGATCCAAAATCACACATTTTCCTAAAAAAGGTCACGCACATGTCACTCCCCCACCCAAAAGCAATAAATTAGCTCCAATAATGAAGCAATTAAAAATCAAAAGCAATAAGCCACTTCCTGTCATAGAATCCCCATTTCCCTACTACTCAAACCATGTCGTCACTTGCTGTACCACGATACTGCAAACAGGTCAACCAAAGCTAATTTCAAGTGCATGGATTCTGCGACGCCTCGATTCGAGCGCGCGGTTGTTGCATCTATGTGCGGTCGGAATCTGCTTGAGAAACATTGTTGTTAGTCTTCTCACTGCCAAGTCCAGAGTGGCCCCAGTGAAGAAGAAATCGCTTCCCAAACTGGAATTATGTAGAGCACATTTGTTGGCACAAGTTCACAACAATAATTAAGTATATATTCGCCGAAGAGCCACATGGCGTGTTTTGCCGCATGGTCGCATTCGTACCAACGGCATCAAATCTTGCTGACATTGTTTCTCGAGGTGCCACCACCTCTGATCTACAATCATCCATATGGTTCTCAGGACCAGCTTTTTTAACCCAACATCATGAACTTTGGCCAACATCAAGCAACATCAGCAACATTGATATGCAAATAATCAATGCCGAACAACGCATAACCACATTCGTCGCCACAATGGCTCGTAACCACATCCTGGAGAAACTGGCGAGCATCAGCTCATACAATCGTTGTGTTCGTACTATCGCTTACATTCTTCGCTTTGTTCAAATCACACGTATGAAACGTAAGTTCAAAACAGCTTTGTCCACCGAGGAACTACGCAATGCATCTTATTGCATAATTTGGAACATCCAGCAATTATCATTCGTCGAAGACATTCGTCAATTGCAAAAAGATCAACCACTTAAGAGCCATCTAAAGTTTCTCAATCCTTTTCTAGATCGCTCCACAGGATTTTCACTTATAAGTAAATCGTATTTCGTCTGGATCTATATGCGGCATCTATATCTTCGCAACTGCCATACTGTACCTAAAGCTCTAGTGGCACTTATTCGATTGGAATATTGGATCATAAACGCCAGGGACTTAGCAAGTCGCATCGTGCGCACCTGCATGGCGTCTATTCGGTACAAGCCAACATTTTGGGATCGCTGCCAATAGAGCGCATTCGACCGGAACACCCATTCCAACGCTGTGGTATCGACTTTTTTGTGGGCCAATAAATACGTATGTTCGCATACGAGCAAAGGGTCTAAGGCAAGGCAGTGTACATCGAAGTGGTCTCTCAATTAACCACGAAGGAATTCTTGGATGGACTCAAACGAATGGTTGCTCGGCGATCGCGGACCACTGACATCTATTGTGATAATTGAACTAACTTCGTGGGTGCAGCAAATGAGCTAAATGCTTTGAAAAAATGTTTGTTTGATCAATCTACTCAAGAAGCAATATTAGAGTATTGTGCTTCTGATTTAGTGTCGTTTCATTTTATTCACCCCAGGGCACCCCACTTTGGACTTTGGGAAGCAGCAGTTAAGAGCACAAAAGGGTTGCTGCACAAGACGCTATCGAACACTCGCTTAACCTTTAAGGGGCTCTGCACGATCACAATAGAAATCGAAGCTGTACTCAATTCTCACCCAATGTCACCTATGTCGCCTAATCCCAGCGATCTATCAGCAATCACCCCAGGATACTTGTTAGTTGGAAAATCTTTTCGGGCGCTTCTCGTACACACGATACTGACGCCTCATCTTAACAATTTGGAACGTTTTTACATGATAACCGCTGCTAAACAGCAATTTTGGCTGAAAGCAAGGTGGTCGGGATGTTTGGTCAAATTAATTTGCATACAACTGATATTAAATGATCAGCTGTTAATTTGTCAATTTATCGCTATTTTCCATAACGCTGTTAAATCTTATTCACTTATGTAAACACTACATTGTAGTTTTAGTAAATATCGATAGTTTCACTATCGAAGAGTACGAGTTGGAGATTCGAGCAAGCCAGACGCACGCTTTTGTTTCGGTCACAAATAAACTTGCTAATTTAAATAGTTTAAACACCGGCCAGATCTGAAGTTTCATGTTTGCATAAAAAACGCTTTATGCACCGAATAGTATAATTAACTCTATTGTCCATAAAAGTAATGATATTTGGCCTTTTATCAACATTGGTATTTTTGGTCAGGATTACTTAGATTCATTAGATAGCGGCACCAAAAAAAGTGTAAGATTTTTTGTCAAGCGAATTGTGGCAGAAAACTTCAATATCTACAAAATGAAAGGCGTTGTTCGTACGGCCGATGGCCAAACCCAGTCTGTTGCTGGTACAATTACGATACCCCTGACATGTAATTCAACCCAAGCTGACTTTGAGTTTCTTATAATTGCCTCAAGTAGAACAGATATTATTTGTGGATCCTCATTCCAATCAAGCCATTATTGACTTCTTTTCATCTTGTGAAACGAATGGACTTGGCCTAACAGTGTTTATCGAATAAACAATCGACACTGCCGAGGCAAAACCCATCAAACAAGGATTTTATACTATTTCTCCTGCAAAAGAAGAACTCTTATTCAAGGAGATTGACAGAATGATTCAAACGGATGTTATAGAAGAAGCTCTGAATTCTCCCTGGTCATCACCTTGCACATAACACCTGGGAAAGAAAAAAGATTTATTCTTAAGCAGTATCAACAGCTCTCTTCGTTATTCTATACGCCAGTCGATTAGCGAAGCAGCCTTATTTTATTGTCTTGCAAAAACACATGATTTCTTATGGCAAAGATTATAAATTGTTGAGAATTTTTGAATTGCTTAGCGACATCACAGCAAGACTGCCCTATGTTGGCGAGTTTCAGAAATTTAGAGCTGATGTAGATAAACACATCAAAAAAGCTTATGATAGGAACCAACGCTCGTATAATTTACGATCACAGACACGTGCCTTTGAAATAGGTCAGGAAGTAATCAAGAGACATTTTTCCTTGAGCAAGGCTGCAGCTAATCTTATTGCTCTGAGCTTGCTCCTATCGATACTAAGGCCAAAATCAAGAAAAAACTGGGCCCAAAGGACATGTCAAACACGATACTTTAAGTAAAGGCAAATGAAAACCATCTCCTGGAGATATTACAAAACCAAACTTCTTTGATTAACTCCACGTAAACGTCTTGAAACGAGATGAAATAGCTTACTCAAGGCGATTAAACCATTTGGAAGACCAAATTAAGAATGTAATGAAAGACAATTCTGATTTCCACTCGCTTCAATGGTACATTACGCTGACGTCACAGCTCACGACTATAGCTTCCAATCTTCGACGCATGCAAGGCGAGATTATTAATATACTGACTGATGTACGTCACAATACCATAAGCCCTCTTCTAGTTTCACCACAGCAGTTAAGAGATCAATTTAACAAAATACGAGATTATTTAAAACCAGATCAAATGCATCCTGTCACCTCAGAGAACATGCTCATGGCCTATAAAATGATGAACGCAGAAGGCACTGTAGTAGACAATCATGTCATCATTAAAATAACATTACCATTGGTATCAACCTCAACACTGGACCTGTACAATCTGATACCTATACCAGCTACAAGCAAACATGGATTTCAAGTATTCAAAGTTCGAGCACCGTTCATTGCTATCAACAATTTACGAGATAAATTTGTGGAGCTGACTACTGAAGACATGGCAAACTGTCATCCAAGATCTACAAATGATTTCATTTGCTACAGTAAGCAATCACTTTTCTCTATCAGCATGAGCTTCGAAATGCAACTGTTCCATAACAAAACAGATGCATCATTCCAGATTGAATATATTTATGTGGCAAAAAATGCATAGAAGAGTCCGTTAAAATTATCTACAGTCTGCACCGATGGAACATCAGATATCCAGTTACATGATACTGGACTGTTAACAGCAAAGGCAGGATGTACCATACGCAATTCACTAATAACTGTAACTAGTCAAAGCGTTATGGAAACATCATTGTTGACATCATACGCTCGATTTGGAGACATGGAGGACAATAAACCCACAACCAATCGATCGGATACTACAACAATAAAAGATATGAGTATCTTAGGCTACAACGAGCTTCAGGAACTACAAAGGGAACTCATACCAAACAAACGTTTTCATCTACCACACAATATCCAACCAATTGAGCATCAACATATTGCAATGTACATCGGATTATCATTTCTGATGACAATGCTAACAATTTATTGTGTCAAAAAATGGAGCATAACAAATGGATCACCTCAGCAAGCCGAAACATCAACGACACCCAGATGCGAACTTCCCTCTGGAAATCAACCTTTCACGATTAGATTAAATGATGGTTGAATCTGCATTCAATGGCCGGGAGTATGTATGATTTCTTCGAAAGCAGAAAATCGTACGCTGCTGATAGCGCACAGAATCAATGAAACAAATATGCACCCGACCCATTGGTTGCATGTAAACATTGTTTGTCGCACCATCTGTCGCATGGCCTGAAGTAAACCACGCATTTTTCATGAAATAAACTAGTACAAAAAGAACTCTTTGCGTATTCACATCGTCCAGCCCAATTTGTTTCAAGTACCGATTGCGGCGACACTTTGTTAACGGTACACGAACCGGAAGCATACCCAACACACTTTTCAGCACACCCTAAGAAGTGACAGTAAAAGATAATTTTCTTTCAACAGATGTGTTAATAGAAAAAATCGGCAGTCGCGTGTAAATGTAAATTGCGTCGCAGAAATAGAAAAATGGGTGCATTGTACCAAATTGAGAAGCTTGAAGAAAATAATTATGATTCTTAGAGCATACAGATGCGAAGCGTGTTGGTGAATGCTGATCGGTGGGAAGTTGCTTCTGGGGATTTACTGGAGTCTGATTTTGGTGATAATATTAACTGGAGTGTGCTGTGTCGTAAGGCATAGGCAACGATGACGCTAAGTGTTAAGGCATCGCAGTTGGGATACATCAAGAATTGCACAACGTCGCAGGAGGCATGGACTAAGTTGCGCGAAGTCCATGAGCCAAGCGGGCCAAGCGGGCCGGTGCGTAAAGTCTCGCTGTACAAAAAGTTGCTTAATTCACGCATGGCGGAGGGGCAAAGCATGGCTACCTATTTGATTACGTTTATTGAAATCGTGGATCAGCTTGCCGTAGTTGGAAACGCAATAGTTGACGAGCTCAAGGTCATTATTTTGCTTTTCAGTCTTCCAGACCCTTATGAGAATTTCGTTGTCGCCATCAAGACGCGCGACAGTCTTCCAACGTTTGAAATTCGATGTATAAAGATGAAAGAAGGCGAGACGAATGCGAGAGCAGAAAAGCACAGAAATGTCGCGCAGGCCTTTACAGTTAGACAGAGGCATAGCGCTAGTGCGAAGGTCACTGCAAAGAAGAAACTGAAAAATGTTGCCTGTTACAACTGTGGTGAAATAGGGCATATTAAGGCGAACTGTGCCACACACTGATGTGTGTGGCCCTTTCGAAGCGAAGTCTCTTGGCGGCTCTAAGTATTTCCTTACGTTTATTGATGACAAATCATGGAGGATTTTTGTGTATTTCCTTAAAGGAAAGAACGAGGTCGTACACTCCGCAACAAAACGGTGTGGCAGAACTAGCTGATCGTACACTTGTGGAGATGGCTAGATGCTTATTGGAGCAGTCAGTCTCTTTGACGAGGTCAACTGCTTGGAACAGGCGAAGGGCGAAGCGGTAAAATTTGATATGTGAAATGTAGGGCATCGAGTTGAGCTAGTTGACGAAGAGGATGATGATGAGGTTGACCTCAGTGGGGAAGACATCACATCTCGCTCAGATGCTACTGATCAAAGTAATGCGGATGAATCTTTCGAAAGTGCTAAAAATGACGAAAAGCTGGAGGAAGAGCAGATCCCACGAATTGGACCTAGAAGACCGAAATGGCTAATGACGGACATATCTGGTTGCCCAAGGAAGCAATTTAACATACTCAGTGCAATGGTTACAAGTGGTGTAACCATTCCAGCAACATACGAGGAGGAAACGCGCGGTTCTCATGCTTCGTTTCGAGCTCTTGTGGAAGCGGACATTTTATTTACCCTAGGCACATTTAGTAATCTTGTAATTATGTAAAAATATTGAGGGAAAAATAATAATAATAATATATGTGTATATAAAGCTGCAAGAGATAATAATATATAATAATAATTATAAGGAAATAAGTCTTTAAGGAGACTATTGATATATGAAGAAAAGAAACAAAGACTTGCTTATTTGCCAATTCTTGTGTGAACAGACCATCAACACGCACAATAAGTTTTAAACAATCCCATAAAGAAATATAGTAAATCACAGTAAATTTCTTGACACAACCGTTCGATTTCGTAGTTTTCTGCTTAACAAAGCATGGTCTGCCTCAACGACATTCAAAAAGGCTAATTCTCGGCCTTTTTTATAAACACAATTAGTTGGATTAATGAGCTAAAAGGCAAATATTGGCCCTTTTCAATACAAAATTTCCCCTTAGAAGGGGTTATGGTTAAAAATGTCCAACAAGGATATGTACAGGCAAACAGGTAGTTATGGAAGTGTATTTGCAAAGTTCAAGAGTTGTTTATGGCTGGCAGGTACAAAATGGTTACCAGAAAATAGGCCATAGACCTTTAAAAAGTACATTTAATGAATAAAATAAGTTAAAAAAGAAATAATTTTTTGGCGCACTAAAACTCCTTACGTTATAATCCAAGATTTTTAAAAATTAATTAAAAATATTCCTTCGAATCAAATTACAAAAATAGATATGTTGGCAGCAGCAGCAAAGAAATTGAATTGATTATGAGTTGTTAACATGCTTGAATTTGGAGCCCTATGTGGAGAAATATATATAGCTTATTGTTAGTCTTAATTACATATGGACATTATGTTAAGTGCAGTTTGAGCTGCAGCAGCCAGCGTTAGGAGCACTCTCATTGTACAGCGCTCTCTTTGTGCAGCGCTCCCGCTCTCTCTCGATAAAGTGCGTTTGTGTTATTAATTGGAACATAAAGCTATCAAAAAGCTGATAGCGCAAACAAGATACATGAAATTAAAAAAAGACGAAAAAAATAAAATTAACGAAAATATTAAAATTTAAAATAGCTAAGACAAAAATGTATGTATTAGAAGAATAATTGTATTAGAAAGAATAACTTATTGAAATTTTTCTTCCGAAAATTAATCAGGAATTCGCTCAAAGTAAATAAAAAATATGTAAGAACACGAGCTTACTCGAGAACCACATACCCTGAACGGAGCTGTTATATATATTACAGGTTTATTTCCAAATGTTAAGTAGATGTGCAATGCTCATCTTTCTAGTGCAAATGCTACTGAAGAAAAAACACTTGATTAATTAATTATGTTAATTTTTAATAGATTTTTATTACGGTTAAGGACTTTAATATATAGAGAAAATAGCAATTATTTAAATAAATATTTACAAGCATGAATACTATTCTAAGAAATGTTACAAGCAAAACTTAATTTATCGTGTCCTCAAAACTATACCTATCAGTATACTCACCATCGTGGCGAATTCAATTATCTAAATGAACTTAATTTAGGGCGTTAGCCGCGGAAATGGCGCTATGCTAACGCAAACAAATTGATGTATTATTTCTTACATTAATCATTTCCGACTTTTTTTACTTGAGGAATAATTTATCAATTCTACAACATCTTCTACCAAAATTCCAAAGCTCGGACCTAACTACAGTTGTAAAACTTTCTGAGTATTTTCGTTTAATGCTAGCGAATATTCTTGGGAAAGTTAGCTCCTCAAAGTCCTTGTCTGCAATCATATCCAAAACACGCTAACCTTCTCCAGGAGCCATTATTATCCTCTGCTCCGCTACATTGTCAATTGGGACATTCTCTAACAATGTTTCTTGACCTCGGGAATTGATATTTTCTATATCTGAATTATTCTGTGCACTTATGGAGACTTGACCGGATCTCCCTATTAATTCTGAAAGTCTCTATTTCTCTATCCTCGTCTGCAATCATATCAAAAACACGCTGACCTTCTCCAGGACCCATTATTATCCTCTGCTCTGCTACATTGTCAATTGGAACATTCTCTAACAATCTTTCTTCACCTCGGGGATTGATATTTTCTATATCTGAATTATTCTGTGCACTTATGGAAACTTAACCGGATGAAAAAGAAGACAACAATGATTTGTAAAAACAATCTAGTGTTTCCTGTAGATTTTTGTATTAACTGCTTGAATCGGTAATGTTAGAAGGCCTAGTGTGGGCCAAGAAATCATGGCTATATTCCATTCTACGCTTGAGGAATATCTGAACCTCGGCCTTATTAAACACCCTTCGAAGTGACGTTACAGATTGGCTACGGGAATCGGTACATTGACCACTGCGTCCTTTATGGCATTTTGGCGGCCATATCCTAAGGATTTTATAGTCATGAAAGGCAGGCGTCTAGTCATCTAGGCCGTCTGTTATAGAAGCATTTGGTTTCTAATAAAATAACTATTTTTTCTGTAAATTTGCGTTGTACCACTTCCCGAAAAATGTTATCTATTTTGAGTGAAAACCACAAGCCTTTGCGACAAATGCAAAACTGATCTGAGCGCAGCTTCACAATTCTATTGAATGTGACTGTTTGGTCAAACTAATTTGTATACAACTAATTTTGAATGATCGGCTGTTAATTTGTCAATTTATCGCTATTTTACATAACTCTGTTACATCTTATTCACTTATGTAAACACTACAATGTAAATTTAGTAAATATCGATAGTTTCACTATCGAAGAGTCCGAGTTGGAGATTCGAGCAAGCCAGACGCACGCTTTTGTTTCGCTCACAAATAAACTTGCCAATTTAAATAGTTTGAACACCGCCCAGATCTGAAGTTTCATGTTTGCATAAAATGCATCGAACATTTTGGCGACCAAGGGTGGGCAGTGTTTAAACAAATTATTAATAAGGAATTGGACAATTTCGCATTTCGTTACGTTAACAAACTCGGCTTGCGCATATACTAAATAAACTAATTCGCCTTGGATTCCATTTGCTAGCAATGCCGGGTTGCAACAATTAAAACATCAAACTTGTCAAAAATGTTAAAATCGTTAACTAAAACCATCAAAAAGTTCGTCGCAGCAGCAGCACGCACATGCACATAACTTAAAGTAACGGTTATTGCATTGTGTCTCTATATTCGGTTTTCTGACCTTCAGTGCTGTTTTCGCTCGTCTTCTACTTTGTTTTCGGTCATCCTTCGATCGTCTTCTTGCACAACGTCGCTGCTCTTATCGCATTTTTCGCCACTGCTAATACGGCCAGTGAGTTGCTCACAGTCGTCGCTTCAGTCGCGATCGATACCGCTGTAGTTCATATACACACACACAACACGCTTTTTTTCGTCGTTTTTGGCGCGTCAAACAGAAGTTAAGCTCCGCGCCAAGTTCTCTTCCATTTCGTTACACATCTTTAAATGTCGCATTCCTTGGAAGACTACCGACGCCAGCGTGGATGGACAATCTGGAGAACCTTCTAAAAGGTCACCTGCTGATCTTCAATGTCGTTTAGGCATTTTGAAATCGTACTTTAAGCAATCGTTGGTTATTCAATCGGAAATTGAAACTCTGGATCCAAATGATAATGGGCGCGCTAAACTGGAAGACAACTATGTACACATCAAGTCTGCAATTAAGAAATTGCTTGGTGAAGAATTAAATAGTACAGTCATTGATGACGCTACATCACTCGTCGCTTACCATCCTCAACCATCGCAACTGCCTTGTTTGGCCTTACCCACATGCGATGGCAATCATTTGGAATATAGCAATTTCATTTGCTCGTTTAATCAAATTGTGAACGGATCGGAAGTAACAAGCATTGAGAAGTTTAACTATCTGGTCAACTGCCTAAAATATGCTGCACTGGAGTGCGTGAAGTCATTTCCAGGCACCAATGAAAACTACGCTAAGGCCTCAGAGAAATTAAAGTCTCGGTATGACGAGCCAGCATTAATATTCACAGAGACAGGATCGTCTATTTTTCAGTTGCCTTCAGCTAGTTCATCAAACGCTATTCAGCTATTTCGTTAATTGATAATGCATCGGCATTATTTAGTTCGCTTTCGTCCTTGGGCTCTGACATCGACATAGCTTAAGCCATGTTAATCTATGTGGATCTAGATAAATGTGACCAGAGAACTAGAAACAGATGGAATTCATCGCTAGATTATACAACACTTCGTACTTGCTACCGCTGCTTGTGCATTGTGCCCAAGTTCAATTCACAAATTGATGGCTTGCGAACAATACGAACGTCACATACTGTGTCTTAATTGTTTGCCTAAGAGTCATCAAATGGCCGATTGCCCTTCAACAAATCGCTGTCGCCATTGTCAGAGAGCACAACACCTTGTTACATAACACCAAGCTACATTCAACAACACAACCCAGCTCTTCGACGGCCACCGAAGCAGTAGCACACAATCATTCGCAAATCAAAAACCGGTATCAACCTCAGGTTCTTTTAGCAACGGCTATGTTCCTGGTCAGAGATTCAACTGACACCTACACACTAGGCCGTGCTCTACTGGACACGTGTTCGCAGGTGAATTTCGTCACCGATTCGTTCGTTCAGAAGCTCCGTCAAAAAAGAGAGAAGCACGATGCGCAAATCAGCAGTATTGGCCATGCACGTACACACATCCCTTTTCTTACAAATACTTCAATAAAATCTCGATTGTTATCATTTGAACTTTCGTTAGATCTTTACATCACCTCACATATAGCTTATCAGCCGGACATCAATATCGACATTTCAACATGGAAAATGGCAGAAAATGTTGTTCTGGCAAATTAACAATTCTATTAGTCTCGATACATCGACATGCTTTTAGGAACAGAAGCATTCGACATTCTGTCGGTGGGCCAAGTTAAACTTGGTACAAATGAGCCCATGCTCCAAAAGACGCTGATTGGATGGGTAGTGACAGGCAAGTTTCGCCGTTTGGCACAATCTTCGGAACTTCGCTTACAGTATTGTCAATTCATGGAGGAGTATGAACGCTTGAAACACATGTCGCTGGTCACAGAACCAAACTTATCGGAACCTCACTACTACATACCCCACCATTGCGTTTTAAAGCCGAGCAGCGAATCCACAAAGCTTCGAGTGGTCTTCGACGCCTCGTGTCCGACATCAAATCAAAAGTCGCTCAATGATCAGTTACTGGTTGGCCCGACTCTCCAAGATGATTTATATTTGCTGTTGTTGCGTTTCAGACTACATCGTTATGCCATAAGAGATGATGTAACCAAGATGTTCAGGCAAGTAAATGTTGATTGAAACGATCGCAAATACCAGTACAATTATTATTATTGGAGGGGAATTGCAATGCGACCTACTAGATCTATTGTGCCCCCTTCTGAGTCTATAGCTCTATAGCTCTTGGGCTGAGGTCGTATATGTCTCTGAAATTAAAAAAATGCATTCCTACGATGCTGCGTCTTCTAGTTAATGCGACCCATTCTGCTAGGATGTACATCGAGGATTCCTCCTCTCTTTCACAAAACCTGCACATATCGCTACTATATATACCTAGTTTAGTTAGGTGACTTCTTAGTCTACAGTGTCCTGTCAATAGACCGGAAAGTATCCTAAGGCTGTTCTTACCCATGGTTATAACTTGCTTCAACCGTCTAAGATGACAACCACCTAGGAGACATCTGGCTTGTCGGAGTCCTACTGCCTCTGACCAGCTCTGTTGCCGAATCTGTCTCTGCTCATTTCTAAGTTCTAGTCGTATAGTGTGTTTCCCTATGCCAAAATACGGTTCTGGTCCTGTTAGGGGTCTTCCTGCTTGTTTATCAGCCGCCTCGTTTCCCGCTATATCCCTGTGGCACGGGACCCATCCCTGTGGCACGGGCAAGCCTGTTGTGAGTCACGAGTAGGTCTAGCTTTGAACGAACCTCATGGACTACGTTCGATGTTATCTTAGTCCCCATTATAGCGTTTAATGCTGCTTGACTATCGGATAGGTTGGATATGTCCGTATTCTGATAGTTACGTTTTATGTTGAAGTCCGCACATCTCCCTATCGCACACACCTCAACTTGAAATATGCTGGTATGCGTTCCCAGCGATTCATGGTAAGATAACAGAGGGCCCACCACTTCAAGACCTGTGCCCTGATTGGTGAGTGATCCATCAGTGTACGATTTTATGGTGTACGGTTTCATAGGGTGGACTTCATCCAGAGTTGTCCATTCCTTTTTACTACTCATACGAACTGTGAAATTTCGCTCGAATCTGTACTCGTCTACCATTTCGTCCCTGGGTTGCATTAGTAGGGGCAGTTAATTTGAAAGGAGTTGGCCATCTTTATGGCTTAGGACATGATTGCCCCCAACTCCTTCTGCCGACATCCTCAAAAGCGTGGCTTTCTGCTTGAGCCTTATGGTATGGTGGTGTGATCTCCATTAAGGCTTCAAGGGCCATTGTCGGACAGGTGCGCATTGCTCCTGCACAACATTTGCAGTTGTTTCTTTACGGTGATGGGCTGCGCCCTGTCGCCCCATGCTATCACCCCATAGGTTAGCATGGGTCTAACTACCATTAGGTGTAGCCATCTTAATATCTTTGGTGATGTACCACATGATTTACCGGCTATGCTACGACACGTATAAAGCGCCCTGGAGCACTTTAATATCGAATTTTGCACATGGGTGCCAAAGTTAAGTCTACTGTCAAATGTGACTCCCAGGTATTTAACCTCCCTACTTGCTTCGAGTAGAGCTACTGAGAGCCATATTTGCCTCATCCTCTATAAGTTATGTCGCCCAATAAAGGGGACGATGATATATATCTATCTCTAAGAAGGCGCACAATGCTACTTCTTTGTTATCAATTGACGCACTCAAAGTACGTCGCAGCTGAAAAAGTGCTGTGTCCGTGGACCTGCCTACTCTGTATGCATGCTGCGTTTGGTGCAGCGGACTTTGTTTGAACAAAGTGCTTCTAATCTTGTAGTCCATGAGTTTATCCAACGTTTTCAACAAAAACGATGTTATGCTGATGGGTCTGAAGGACTTTGGGTTGGTAATGCCTTTCATCCCTGATTTGGGGATGAAGACTACCTTAGCGATTTTCCATGCGCCCGGTATGTGTCCGAGGGCTAGGCTACTTACTAGAGCTTTCCTAATACGGGAGACGAGTATTTCCTGGCCCGTTTGAATGAAAGCTGGCGATATGCCGTCCATTCCGGGAGACTTATAGGGCTGGAATGTACCAATTACCCAATTTAGTATCTCCCTTGTAACTGTCAACTTGACGGCCTGTATCTACTCTCCCTTTCGATAGCCCCTTCCTACAGGGGTGTGCTGCATGGGAAGTGCGTATCGAAGAGTAGTTCTAATTTCTGCATATACTGCTCGTAAGGGAGTTATCCTCACGCTTCAGTGCTAAGTTTGCATCAGGCGTTCGTTTCGCCAGTGCTCTGTGGAGCCTGGCACCTTCGCTTGTGCTAACTATCCGTTCGCAGAAGTTCCTGTAATTCTTACGTTTGGCCTTTCTTATCTCCTTATTCTAGGAGGTCAGGCTTACACGGTATTGCTCCCATTTTCCGTCTGTCTTTGCCTTATTGAAGAGCCGACGTGTGGTGACGCGCAGCCTTTCCAGGCTGTCGTTCCACCAGGGGCATGTTTTTCCATATGCTTTTTCCCTACCGGGCAATTATCCTCAAATGCATAAGTTATATACTTGTTGAGGTCACCAATAGCCCTATCTAGTTCCAGCGGATTTCTGGGTGGACCAGATGGTCCGTTAGCTATGTAAAGCTCTAAGGTCGACTTGTAGCCTTCCCGATCTGTTAGGCACTCACCCCGCATTGGCATCGCATCCCATGACTACTGAGATCTTTTCTCTCCTGCAGTAATGCACCAGTCTATCTATTTCTGGTGGTGGGCAGGCTGCATCACGTAGTACATAGACACAATAACCGTAGAGACCGCGCTGCCCTTGGTATGCACCAATATGAGAACGCAACCGTAGTCAGGAGTTTTGAAAGGATAGTAAAGTTAATACTTTTACTTACCGTTATGCAAGCTCTGTGTGCTGTATCTCTCCGATCCCAGATGACCTTCGAGTCATTCGTGTACAGGCCTTTAATGCCATTGTTTACCCATGGCTCCGATACCAGGGCTAGCTCATGGTGTTGCTTGGTAAACATCCTTGCTAAGGCAGCCTCGGCTGTCGGTAGATATTTACCTGAGCCAGCCCTGTGTCGATGACCCTAGACATCTACTACAGGAGAGGCTTCGGCTGAAACGGTGATTGGGGCCTGGAGTTGCCCCTGTCACCGCTGCTCGTCATGTCCACGGCAGCTGCCGCTGCATCTTGCGGCTCCTACGCCAGTTCCTGTGAGGACATAGGGATGTCCTCGTCCTCCAGCACTTCGGCCAACTCCTCATCTTCTGCGAGGTCGTCCTATAAGTCGGTGGGCTGCGCAGCACGACTGTTCTGCTCTGTGGCAGGAGTGTCTATTATGGTGAGAGTACCCACTTTGACAAGCAGATCTGTGTCGAACTGAGTATCCAATCAGCGCTGCAGTCATCGAATCGTCGTTCTATGTAGATGACCTTTATTCTGGAGGTGAGGACATACAAACTCTTCGCACAACCAAGGATCAAGTCAAGGAAATTTTGCATCATGGTCACTTTCGGTTATCCTAGTGGCACTCAAATCAATTCAATCCAATTCATCGAAAAATTCGCTAATAAGGATTTCAATACATGTGACAACGGATTTACCAGCGCACTTGGCGTCAGCTGGAATCAACACCAAAAATCGTTTCGTCGACAGTCACCAAGAGGACCATTCTGTCTATTGCATCAGCTTTGTTCGACCCTCTCGGACTGGTGTCACTACATATAATCGGCGCAAAGATAATTCTACAGGAGCTCTGGCTTGCAGGGCTTACTTGGGACGAATCTGTACCACAGCATCTTGAACTGCCCTGGAAGAAGTGTCTGTAATCATTCCAAACCAGTAGTTGGGAAATGGGGATTCTATGACAGGAAGTGGCTTATTGCTTTTGATTTTTAATTGCTTCATTATTGGAGCTAATTTATTGCTTTTGGGTGGGGGAGTGACAGGTGTGTGACTTTTTTTAGGAAAATGTGTGATTTTGGATCACGTATGAGACATTTATGATCGAAGGGTATAGATTTATGGCTGACCCTTTTTTAATTGTGGGGTTGAGGATCACTCAGCAGCACTTGTGTGTGCGTACGTGATTGTGGTTTTAAGGAGGATATTGTGTGCTGGTCGTGTAACCTGTAACCTGTGTGCTAGAATCAAGTGGAAGATCAGGTAGCAGCTGCCGCACTGTTGTGCATGTACATGATTTGATGTTTGAGGGTGGGTGCAATGATCAGTGGAAAGGTAATGCACGCTTCTCTTTTCTCAGTTTTTGTCAATGTGTAGAACTAATAGGACACCTCACACCTGAATGTTATCACGCACAATAATTAAAGTATTATTGGTGTAAACTGTTGTTAAGTAGGTACTTCGCACGTACGTTTGCCACGTGCTGGTACCTTCTTCGTGTGTGTTTGGTTCTCTCCCTTTTTACAGAGTACTCTCTTTGACTGACCCTCCTTATGATAATTTCACAATAATTTGAAATAATAGCATGCGCTGCCTTGTGCACCTGCGGGCTTCATACCTAGGTTTATAGAATTTAAAATGTTTAAATAAAATAACTTTTTTTTCTAATTTTCATAATATAATTTATTTATTTATAAATAAAATGTTTACAAATGTGAAAATTTGTTTATTCTTATTGATATAGTTTAATTTTACGATACATGTACATTATGAAAGTATATTATTATTATTATTATCCATTTTGCTTAACCTCTTTCTTATGTTAGTGTATTGAAATATAAGACGATCCAGTTTTCTTTTATATGATACAAAGTAGTTACAAGCACATGTATCAGCTCCTTCTCTGGCGTTATCCGAAGACCATGAGCACACTGTCAAGTGCTTTCCATATTTTGATTTAATTAGACGATAGTTTTCATACTCCATGAAAAATACTCGGTATTCCTCCAACAATTTAGAGTGTTCAGGGAAAATTACATCCTCAAACTCCTTGAGGAAATCATCAATTTTCCTTACATTTGCTTTAAATCCAAAATTCGAAATTAGACCCATTCTGTTGTGTATTCTCCAAAAGCAGAAATGCAACTGAAGAATTATTTTATTTTATTTATAAAGTGCCTATACTTGTGTAACTTTCTTTTGTAATAGTTGTCTATACTGGTTTACATCTTTTTTTATTTCTTTTCCCATCTTTCTTGAAATTTCAAAGCATAAGCGAGTTAAGTCAATTTCTGCTTCATGTCCATAAGTCACATCTAAATCTAAAAGTTGTACATCATATTTCCCCATCTGTGAACATTTTGGGATAATGTAGTTATTATAAATATTACAAATTTGATTTTTAAGCAGTGTGTTCCAACATAAGAATGAAGTGAAAAATATCCCTAATCTTATGAAGGCTCTCCATGATTCACTATCAAATTCAATTTTATTCCCATATTGATTTAAAATTAATATGCATTGCTTATCGGATTTTCTAATCTTAAAATGACACCTTATGTTCTCAATCTTGGGATTATCAATTATTGCATCAGGCATCAAGAACTCAAACTGCTCAAGCCTTAGCTGGATATATTCCTTAAACGTCAGTAATTGCATCCATTCCTCTTTTCCAAATCCAACGAAATTACGTTTATGCTGCTGCATCCAAACCATTGGTGTAAATCGTCTCGTTGTTGAAAAGCCACACTTTAATTTTAATTGTAGATTAACAAAATACTCGAAACCAAAAATGATTTCGTGATCTTGAATTTTTCTTGAATTTCTAGATTTTCTTAGCTGAAGTGTGTCCATATCGATTGAAAAGTTGTCTCAAACTAACTTGGGAAGTGAATTGTGGGCGCTATTTAAGGTGAAGAGTCTTGCTCATGCTTCTCAGTACATTATACACTTTAGACGCAAAATGATTAAGATAGACAGAAGCTCGTTCTTCTTGACTTTCAGTATATATTTGGAAACGAGCGTCAAATTTTTGTGAAGGAATTGGCCTTCATGCAAGCCGGATCAATCATACCGAATTTCTTTCACTTCAAGCCTCCCTATAATATAAAAGAGCTGGACGAAATAACTAGAAAAACCATGAAAATAACTAAACAGTATGTCGATGGATTGGATTGGTGTGATGGCGACATTTCTTATTTAAGCCTTGGTGATATATTAAGTCCCTTAAATAGTTTCGCTACAGTTATTGTACGAGGTGGAGCTAAGAAACAGTTTTTAAGTAAATATTTAACTACAAAAATAGTTGATTTAGAACTAAATCAAAGTTTAAGACACTTTCAAAACTTTTTCACAAATTGTAGAATACATAAGAAAATAACAAACCAATGTGCTCTAAACAATTTATTTAAACTCTTTGTAATCTTAGAAAGCTCTAATTTTGAAATATATGGAAATTAAAATTTGATTGTACCATTATGTTCCTAAATATAAATGAATTAAAAAATCTATAGAATATATGAGTTTTGCTTTATTCAATTTAGTCAATGGGTTTACATCACACTTAAATTACAGATTATAATAAAATCGAATACAACTCGTGCGTTTCTTAGGGCACATACACCTTTATTTAGATGGGACCCACAATCGGAGAAAACATTTAATTTCATCGCATCTAATCGTGGACATCCAAAGTCTTCAATGTTGATTACACGCGTCTTTAGAAACTTTTTCCAAAAAATCCTTGAATGTCGACAACTACTTGATTCTCCATCGAATTGATTTAAACAATGCGCTGAACTAAACCTGTTAATGGCGAATACTCAACTAACCGATCATGCATAAGCAGACAATATACTTTAGTGTTTCTCACACTTGCACTCTCCAACTCGATGGAAACTCTGATATCGATCGGACCTGTTTTAACAGACTCATTCTGATGTGTTAGATCTATAACAACAATCGGTGCTTCTTCCTTAAATTCCTTAGGTGTTAAAAACGGTTCAGACTGTTTCATATAGTAACTTGCTTGGAAATTTGCATACATATCATACAAAGTTGCAAATCGGTCACGATTAAAATTTATATTCATATCATTATAGGGATATGTTTCAGAGTTCAAGTACACTTTCAAGTTTCGCAATTGATTTTGAATCAATTTATTCTCCAGTCTAAAGGCTATTATAGCGAAACGGGGGCGTTCTCTATTGGCTGCAAGTTTTACATTCCACACATGATGAGTACCTTCTGCTAGTGTTGGATTGAGATAGCAATCCCAACTGCGGAATGCTAGTGGTAGTGAGCCTCCATTTTTTGTTATATTTAACATTAGTAATTTCTTCTCATCACTGAGAGTAATATGTGGTACTTTCCATGTAATATTAGTTATATTTAATTTATACTCAATACTTCCAATTTTACTATGATATACATCATCCATGTTTTTAGTTATGAGTAGTATTAGTTCGTGTTTACAATTTAATAAGACTTTGTTATAGTCTTCACAAAATCCAAGTAGGTATTTAATAGGAATAGAGAAATTAAAATATCCATCATTTGCCACTAGTTTTTCATTTCCATTAAACCATCCAGAATTCTCAAGCATTCGACTTTCAGGTTTATTCAAAGAAATATAGTTTTTCAAGGTTGTTGAAGTGCCAACAAATCTAGTTCGATCAATTTCAATTCCATTCAACTCGTATCGAATCTCATCAAAAAGGTAACTCCTGCAATTGTTTTTCAGTTTACCACCTCCAGTAGACGCATTGCTAGCCAAAGATATCAAGCTTTCAATATTAATAAAACTCTCGCTCGGTAGCACACATAAGTCCTGATTCTGGATTGTGATTGAACTTCATCATTACTCTTAAATGATTGTAGATAGGGAGAGTAGCTATGATATTCTTTTTTGATTATACTCTCGTCCGAATAGGGTTTCTCTCGAACAGCTAATAAATTAGTCATTGTTCTCTAATTTTTAAGCCCAATGACCTTAAAAACAATTTGTTCTCTGTTGTGAGTGTTGTCCTTAACGACCTTCTTTCTTCCGCAGTATAACTCAAAGTGTTTGATAATGGAGGATAGCATACATTTTTATTGTAAATAATCATTTTCGTTGTCTTAAATGTAGGCGAAGTGTAACACTCTCATTACGTAAATTAACTAAATTTCCGTCCTGATCAACAATCCGTATTTTTAATGACTGTATCTCTCTCGTGTTCACTGCGAAATAAATAAGATTGTGAGGCTTCTCACTCATTTTATAGCCTGGGGGAACATTTAAAGCAAACTCATGCAATACATGACTTGATTCTGCATTAACATATGACCCGCTTACAATATTACATTCTATTCGAATTGTATTTACTTTTAAAATATCAACAGGCTGGTCTGAGATGTGTATAGAATTCGGTGCTAGTACTTTTTTATTAAACCCGAATAATTGACCAATAGTATTTCTTTTGTTGAAATATATAGGGTGTTCCTTAGTTGAAATCATCACTTGAAGCGTGTTGTTGTTACTTTCGATGAGAGGGTGTTTTAATTTATTTGGTTCTTTTTCCTCCATTTTCTCAATAATAATATTTCTTATATCACTAAGCTCGTATGATCCAACAGGTATCTCAAAAACATGTTCTCCAATATGAAATAAATTATTATCGTGATCAACATTTGGAATTGAGTTATACATGTGGAAATCAATGAGTGCACACTCATAATTTCCCTTCAATTCAATTGGTGGATGATAGTTTGCCATTAAAATTGAGCTGTTGCCCGTCAATGTAAGAGTTGTTGTCATTTCGATCGATTATTGTTAAGTGAACTAACAATGAGATTTGCTCATATTATATTTCAAATTCTAATAAAGTCAGCGAATCACCGTCTATAGCGTCCATTTTCTAGAGGATCGTCTTTACTTATAAGCACAAAACCATATTTTTCCTTCCAACAAAATTGCAAATATTCTTAAAATCACCCAATTTCATATCTACGCCTACATGATCTTGATACACATGTTTCATATTTAGTTCATCCTGCTTGAACATTATTATTAGGTTTGCATTATCACGAATAAGATGTTTAGGGATGCGTGTATACGTTTGACATAAATAAAGCGCATCAATGTTATTATGTCGCCCCATACAGAAGTATGCACGAATATTATTTTGTTTTTCACAAGCAACATCATCAAAAATCATTATAGAGTTCTTTTTGGCTTTACTTGGTGCTAGAACACTCTCATTTTCTGAAAATGTAAAATATCACATCCCTTTTATTGGGTTCACGAGTGTTTTCAAATATTCATATTTTGGTTGATGTAAAGACTTTGAATATAAATAAATATTTTCAAATTTCAGTCCATTTGGGCTTTCAATCAAACTGATCATTACATTTGTTTTCCCACAATTGGAAGGTCCAACAATTAGGGCTCTAATTGAATTGGGTAATAATCTGCTATGTCTAACTTGTTTGTCTTCTCTCTTAAATCGATATTCCTCACTTCTATGTTCGTTTTTTGTTTTATTAATCTCATATCAGATACACTTCTCTCAGCAGATCGTTACTCTCTTGCAAGTCTTTGAAGAATAAACATCAATTAAAATGGTAGTGCGCTTTTATAAATCAACTAGTAGCAAATCACAGCTCTATCGAGGTAGAGGTCTTATCAATAAAATAATCAACTCCCTCCCAATTGAACTACATATACCAGGTTATCAGTTCTGTGGGCCAGGAACTAAGCTAGAAAGTCGTTTGGAAAGAGGCGAAAAGGGTATAAACCCATTAGATGCTGCTTGTAGGGAGCACGACATAGCATATGCTAATAATACAGATTTGAGAAATCGGCATATAGCTGATTCAAATTTGGCCGAAAGAGCGTGGGAGCGTGTAAAGGCCTCTGATAGTACTCTTGGGGAAAGAGCCGCTGCTTATTTTGTAACTAACATAATGAAAGCAAAGAAAAAATTTGGTATGGGACTCAAACAAAGAGAGTATAAAAAGCCATGTGAGAAAAAGAAAAAATTCATGCATGCCGTAAGAGTGGCTACCAGAGTATTGAAGAAGGAGAAGCCTTATGATATTCAATCTGCGATAAAAATCGCTAAAAAAGCAATAAACAAGACTTTTGGGCGAAAGAAAAATGAAGTAATAATTCCTCGAGTTATTAGTGTTCCTAAAGTTGGTGGCTTCTTGCCGCTTATACCCATTATAACAGCACTCGGAGCATTAGGTGGACTTGCCTCTGGTGGTGCAGCTATTGCAAAGAGTATTAATAGTGCTAAAAATGCAAAGAAAGAATTGGAAGAAAATAAACGACATAACAGAAAAATGGAAGCCATTGCTTTAGGCAATGGACTCTATCTAAGACCATATCAAAAGGGATATGGTATATCAACTAACTTTCCAAAAAACTTTTAATTCAGCTACCTAATAAGCCGCTCTCAAACATAGACATTGTCACTTTTGCTCACAAACATATCCCCTTTTTCCGAGGTGTATTTATGAGAGACTCATTACCAAAACGAGTACGGAAAGAGAATGTGGCATTGTTAACTTGGACCTTTCAACTGGAGCTGGAACACATTGGGTAGCTTACTTCAAAGCAGATAAGCAAATCAGATATATTTGATAGTTATGGAAATTTACCACCACCTTTAGAGCTTATTAGATATTTAGGAGAGAATATAAAATACAATTATGACCAAGTTCAACGATTCGGTTCTTTTAACTGTGGACACTTATGTTTAAGATTTCTATTATTGCAACTTTAAAATATATAAATGAATGAATAAAATCAGATTATATATATTTTATTTTATTTTAGTATATAACAACTATATATAGTTATACTATCTTTAGTATGATTAGAGTGAGTGTATTGTTTACATCGAAAACCATCTGAAAAACCGCATTAAACTGTATTAAACCACATGAAAAACCGTGATTAACCACATGATAAACTGCATCAAACTGCTTGAAAACCAGAAACCTCATGTAAAGGTGTTTTTCTGTTAGATCTGTTGGTTTTTTAATTTAAAAAAATGAATGAACATATACTGAAAGAATTGACAAAAACAAGAAACGCACTAAAAAGAAAATTTCAAAGCATTAAATTAGGTAGAGCCACAAATGAATATCAATTAGAGGAAACGTTTAAGCCAATAACGCAACCTCTTCAGAAAATTGTGAGAGGGAATATAATAGAAAATCAGTTGACGAACGTAAAAAAGGAAGAAGAGGAAGGAGAAGTAAATAGTAGGAATGAAATTAAAAGTGGTGAAAACTTTAGTAGTATTGGAAAAAGGAATATCTGAGCTTCAAACAGAAGATTTATCGTTAGCACCAAGCGAAGAGAGCTATAATAAACCTGATGCAATTAGTAATGAAGACTATAATCAAACAAATGAAATAACTGATGAGATCTTTAATCTTAGTTTAAATGATTTAGAACGTCAGAAAAAACTCGATAAGGCATTTGGACCTACTAAAAAAAGCGGACAAATTATTTTGGGGAGTTCTAAAATATCTATTTACCACAAGAAAATTGAGCTAGAATCTGGCGAAAAGTGGAATCTTACTCCTGGATTATACTCTCTGATTTACTTGAAAGATCCCAAAGATTATAATGAAACGGATTTGGATGTATATCAGAAAATCTTATCAAAAACCAATGCCGATAGAAAAAATCATCTACCTCATGGTCCGCTTAAGGGAAATCCCTCAAAAACTACACTGAAATAATAAAAAAACTTTTTTCAAAAAATGATGATCCAAGTGCAATGTCTACACCTCTAAATAAGAAATCCATGCATCAGGGTGGAAGTCTTATGACACTCAGTTCAACTAAGCCAAAGTATGTATATTGGGATGATCCCAATGAGATCGTTGATAAAAGTAGAAGAAACAATGGAGAGCTTTGAAAAACTTTTAAAATGAAAAGATCAGACGGATCAGAAATAATAAGTGAAATATCATTTAGAATTCGTCTTGAGATTAATAAAAATAAAATTGAGGTGGAAGAACTCTTGAAAAAATCAGAAAGTTCTTTACAAACAAATTTTAATTCGCAAATAGAGTCATTAAGAAGTTTATTTAACAGTGAAAATCAAAATATACATTTAATATAGACTCTTTAAGATTCGATAGTAAAATAAATAAATAATGTGTGCTGTGTGTGCTAAGAGTTATAATCTATAGGACCGTTAACAAGTTCGGACATTCCTCAAATGAACGGAATAATGAGAAAAGTAATTTCCATTTGGTGGAAGTTTATGTGGAAAATGGTCAAAGCAATAGTACTAAATACAAACTGTTTAAAAATGTTCTGCAGACAGCACTTTTCAAATGGAAGCAGGCCTTGTTCTCGTTTATAAAATAAATAAAGATAATTAAAAATAAAAATTAAGGTAAAGCTAAATATGAAGAAAAATAATTAAAAAGAGAATCATGAGCAGGAGGAATTTAATAGAGGAATTACATGCACCAGCTCGTAAAAATTTTAAGCGCCGAAGAGTTATTATGAAGGGAATCGATGATCATTGGCAAGCAGACTTAGTAGAAATGCGACAGTACTCATCATCGAATAAAGGATATAAATTTCTATTGACAGTTATTGATACGTTTTCGAAATATGCATGGGGACAATTGAAAACAAAATCTGCGAAAGAAGTTGAACGTGCATTCTCGGGTATTCTTAAGGAGAATCGAATTCCAAAGATCTTACAGACCGATGATGGAAAATAATTTTTTAATACAGACTTTAAGAGTTTGTGTAGAAAACATAACATCAATCATTACTCAACTTTTAGTGGTCTTAAGGCGTCAATTGTTGAGCGTTTTAATAGAACGCTTAAGGAGATGATGTGGAGAGAGTTTAGTTATAATGGAACATATTGTTGGATTACAATTTATAAACAATTGATAAATGAGTACAATCGAAAACATCATAGAACAATTCAAATGAGGACCTGTTGATGTTAATTCGTTAAATGAGAAAAATGTATTGAATACTGCCTACAGTCGTATAAAAATCTTCAATGGCAGTAAATTTCATGTTGGAGATTATGTGCGTATTAGCAAGCATAAACATACATTTGAAAAGGGGTATACACCGAACTGGACAACTGAAATTTTTAAAATAAATCAAATACAAAATACCAATCCAACTACATACATGCTGGAAGACTATCAAGGTGCAGTTCTGAAAGGAGGTTTCTATAATGAAGAGTTGAGGAAAACAAAATTTCCTGACACGTACTTAATTGAAAAGATAATAAGGCGTCGAAATGATAGAGTTCTAGTTAAATGGCTTGGGTTCTCAGTAGCATTTGCACTAGAAAGATGAGCATTGCACATCTACTTAACATTTGGAAATAAACCTGTAATATATATAACACCTCCGTTCAGGGTATGTGGTTCTCGAGTAAGCTCGTGTTCTTACATATTTTTTATTTACTTTGAGCGAATTCCTGATTAATTTTCGGAAGAAAAATTTCAATAAGTTATTCTTTCTAATACAATTATTCTTCTAATACATACATTTTTGTCTTAGCTATTTTAAATTTTAATATTTTCGTTAATTTTATTTTTTTTGTCTTTTTTTAATTTCATGTATCTTGTTTGCGCTATCAGCTTTTTGATAGCTTTATGTTCCAATTAATAACACAAACGCACTTTATCGAGAGAGAGCGGGAGCGCTGCACAAAGAGAGCGCTGTACAATGAGAGTGCTCCTAACGCTGGCTGCTGCAGCTCAAACTGCACTTAACATAATGTCCATATGTAATTAAGACTAACAATAAGCTATATATATTTCTCCACATAGGGCTCCAAATTCAAGCATGTTAACAACTCATAATCAATTCAATTTCTTTGCTGCTGCTGCCAACATATCTATTTTTGTAATTTGATTCGAAGGAATATTTTTAATTAATTTTTAAAAATCTTGGATTATAACGTAAGGAGTTTTAGTGCGCCAAAAAATTATTTCTTTTTTAACTTATTTTATTCATTAAATGTACTTTTTAAAGGTCTATGGCCTATTTTCTGGTAACCATTTTGTACCTGCCAGCCATAAACAACTCTTGAACTTTGCAAATACACTTCCATAACTACCTGTTTGCCTGTACATATCCTTGTTGGACATTTTTAACCATAACCCCTTCTAAGGGGAAATTTTGTATTGAAAAGGGCCAATATTTGCCTTTTAGCTCATTAATCCAACTAATTGTGTTTATAAAAAAGGCCGAGAATTAGCCTTTTTGAATGTCGTTGAGGCAGACCATGCTTTGTTAAGCAGAAAACTACGAAATCGAACGGTTGTGTCAAGAAATTTACTGTGATTTACTATATTTCTTTATGGGATTGTTTAAAACTTATTGTGCGTGTTGATGGTCTGTTCACACAAGAATTGGCAAATAAGCAAGTCTTTGTTTCTTTTCTTCATATATCAATAGTCTCCTTAAAGACTTATTTCCTTATAATTATTATTATATATTATTATCTCTTGCAGCTTTATATACACATATATTATTATTATTATTTTTCCCTCAATATTTTTACATAATTACAAGATTACTAAATGTGCCTAGGGTAAATAAAATGTCCGCTTCCACAAGAGCTCGAAACGAAGCATGAGAACCGCGCGTTTCCTCCTCGTATGTTGCTGGAATGGTTACACCACTTGTAACCATTGCACTGAGTATGTTAAATTGCTTCCTTGGGCAACCAGATATGTCCGTCATTAGCCATTTCGGTCTTCTAGGTCCAATTCGTGGGATCTGCTCTTCCTCCAGCTTTTCGTCATTTTTAGCACTTTCGAAAGATTCATCCGCATTACTTTGATCAGTAGCATCTGAGCGAGATGTGATGTCTTCCCCACTGAGGTCAACCTCATCATCATCCTCTTCGTCAACTAGCTCAACTCGATGCCCTACATTTCACATATCAAATTTTACCGCTTCGCCCTTCGCCTGTTCCAAGCAGTTGACCTCGTCAAAGAGACTGACTGCTCCAATAAGCATCTAGCCATCTCCACAAGTGTACGATCAGCTAGTTCTGCCACACCGTTTTGTTGCGGAGTGTACGACCTCGTTCTTTCCTTTAAGGAAATACACAAAAATCCTCCATGATTTGTCATCAATAAACGTAAGGAAATACTTAGAGCCGCCAAGAGACTTCGCTTCGAAAGGGCCACACACATCAGTGTGTGGCACAGTTCGCCTTAATATGCCCTATTTCACCACAGTTGTAACAGGCAACATTTTTCAGTTTCTTCTTTGCAGTGACCTTCGCACTAGCGCTATGCCTCTGTCTAACTGTAAAGGCCTGCGCGACATTTCTGTGCTTTTCTGCTCTCGCATTCGTCTCGCCTTCTTTCATCTTTATACATCGAATTTCAAACGTTGGAAGACTGTCGCGCGTCTTGATGGCGACAACGAAATTCTCATAAGGGTCTGGAAGACTGAAAAGCAAAATAATGACCTTGAGCTCGTCAACTATTGCGTTTCCAACTACGGCAAGCTGATCCACGATTTCAATAAACGTAATCAAATAGGTAGCCATGCTTTGCCCCTCCGCCATGCGTGAATTAAGCAACTTTTTGTACAGCGAGACTTTACGCACCGGCCCGCTTGGCCCGCTTGGCTCATGGACTTCGCGCAACTTAGTCCATGCCTCCTGCGACGTTGTGCAATTCTTGATGTATCCCAACTGCGATGCCTTAACACTTAGCGTCATCGTTGCCTATGCCTTACGACACAGCACACTCCAGTTAATATTATCACCAAAATCAGACTCCAGTAAATCCCCAGAAGCAACTTCCCACCGATCAGCATTCACCAACACGCTTCGCATCTGTATGCTCTAAGAATCATAATTATTTTCTTCAAGCTTCTCAATTTGGTACAATGCACCCATTTTTCTATTTCTGCGACGCAATTTACATTTACACGCGACTGCCGATTTTTTCTATTAACACATCTGTTGAAAGAAAATTATCTTTTACTGTCACTTCTTAGGGTGTGCTGAAAAGTGTGTTGGGTATGCTTCCGGTTCGTGTACCGTTAACAAAGTGTCGCCGCAATCGGTACTTGAAACAAATTGGGCTGGACGATGTGAATACGCAAAGAGTTCTTTTTGTACTAGTTTATTTCATGAAAAATGCGTGGTTTACTTCAGGCCATGCGACAGATGGTGCGACAAACAATGTTTACATGCAACCAATGGGTCGGGTGCATATTTGTTTCATTGATTCTGTGCGCTATCAGCAGCGTACGATTTTCTGCTTTCGAAGAAATCATACATACTCCCGGCCATTGAATGCAGATTCAACCATCATTTAATCTAATCGTGAAAGGTTGATTTCCAGAGGGAAGTTCGCATCTGGGTGTCGTTGATGTTTCGGCTTGCTGAGGTGATCCATTTGTTATGCTCCATTTTTTGACACAATAAATTGTTAGCATTGTCATCAGAAATGATAATCCGATGTACATTGCAATATGTTGATGCTCAATTGGTTGGATATTGTGTGGTAGATGAAAACGTTTGTTTGGTATGAGTTCCCTTTGTAGTTCCTGAAGCTCGTTGTAGCCTAAGATACTCATATCTTTTATTGTTGTAGTATCCGATCGATTGGTTGTGGGTTTATTGTCCTCCATGTCTCCAAATCGAGCGTATGATGTCAACAATGATGTTTCCATAAAGCTTTGACTATTTACAGTTATTAGTGAATTGCGTATGGTACATCCTGCCTTTGCTGTTAACAGTCCAGTATCATGTAACTGGATATCTGATGTTCCATCGGTGCAGACTGTAGATAATTTTAACGGACTCTTCTATGCATTTTTTGCCACATAAATATATTCAATCTGGAATGATGCATCTGTTTTGTTATGGAACAGTTGCATTTCGAAGCTCATGCTGATAGAGAAAAGTGATTGCTTACTGTAGCAAATGAAATCATTTGTAGATCTTGGATGACAGTTTGCCATGTCTTCAGTAGTCAGCTCCACAAATTTATCTCGTAAATTGTTGATAGCAATGAACGGTGCTCGAACTTTGAATACTTGAAATCCATGTTTGCTTGTAGCTGGTATAGGTATCAGATTGTACAGGTCCAGTGTTGAGGTTGATACCAATGGTAATGTTATTTTAATGATGACATGATTGTCTACTACAGTGCCTTCTGCGTTCATCATTTTATAGGCCATGAGCATGTTCTCTGAGGTGACAGGATGCATTTGATCTGGTTTTAAATAATCTCGTATTTTGTTAAATTGATCTCTTAACTGCTGTGGTGACACTAGAAGAGGGCTTATGGTATTGTGACGTACATCAGTCAGTATATTAATAATCTCGCCTTGCATGCGTTGAAGATTGGAAGCTATAGTCGTGAGCTGTGACGTCAACGTAATGTACCATTGAAGCGTGTGGAAATCAGAATTGTCTTTCATTACATTCTTCATTTGGTCTTCCAAATGGTTTAATCGCTTTGAGTAAGCTATTTCATCTCGTTTCAAGACGTTTATCGTGGAGTTAATCAAAGAAGTTTGGTTTTGTAATAACTCCAGGAGATGGTTTTCATTTGCCTTTACTTCAAGTATCGTGTTTGACATGTCCTTTGCATATGTAGAGTCTAACACGCCAAGCAAGCTACTGGCGATGTTTCCCACGCTGTTCAATGGTGTTCTCTCTTTACGTGATTTAGTCAGTAACATGTTTTCCATGAATAATTCTTCTTCTATATGACGGAAGTTTTGATACATTCCCCTGCATGCAGGTATTTCAATAATTTTGGAACAAATTTGTCCAATCTTTGTAGTACCTTTCGAAAATGTATCTATATCGGTCCAGTATGGTCTTAAGTCCAACTAGGCGACTATCGTCCAATCAGCTACTGCTAGCTGTGTTGTTCCAATCCTTTAAAAAAAAAATATGCCAGGCTTTGATCCGAATTGAGTTACGTTTATGATCCTTCCTAGTTTCGTTTTCTGTAACCTAGGCATTCCTCTTCCAATTTTCAAATGATTATTTTGAATGATTTCCAAATAATATTCTGCTCCTAGATGTATGTCAATTCTTCCAGGTTTGTCAAAATTGGGGTCTGCCAAAATTATGTTTGCCGGGAGTTTCCACCGAGATGTTTCGATCTTCTGTGCTGGTTGGTCTGCTACTACGTAAGGTAGTACGATAGCTTCTAATCTTGAGATGAATTTGTTATGATGTGATTTAAGCATAACATTCACTCGTGCTTTTGATGTTTGCGTTCGTCCGCCAATTCCATTAATGTGTAGTTGAGATCTCTGGCGCTTTAGGTTCAACATGTTTAATGGCCTCTCCAAGATGACATTAATTTGCGAGCCTGAGTCGAGCAGGGCTCTAAATTCTCTCACTTGCCATTGTTTCCTTCAATAAGGACTCGTACTGTGGCTAAAAGTACATAATTTGTTTGTACCGTACTTGCCGATGCTGTTGTTTTGGATTCAGGTTTGATTTCCAAACGTAGAAGAATGTTGTGCCTTTTATTGCACTTAAAACAATCTCTTCTCTGGCATGTTTTTGCAGTATGATTGCGCTTAAAACATTTTACACATAGTTTGTGTTTTTGAACCCAATTTAATCTTTCTGTCGGGATCATCTTAATGAACTCATTGCATTTAAATATAGCATGGTTCGGTTTTTTTCACAGAAATAGCAAGTGTATTCTGTTCCAATTGATGCGCATATATTTTGTTTGGTGCTAACATTTTACTTACCAGCACTGCAAGTGGCTTCTAATGTAAGAAATCGTTGCTCCAAAAATATCAACAACTGACTCAGTTCTTGTAATTTTCTTGAATCTACAACAGATTGTTCATATAGCACATGAGTTTGCCGATCCAACTTCTTGGTTAAGATGCAAAGAAGTATTGGATCCCAGGTCTCTGTCGTAATCCCAATGTTACTCAGCGCAGATAACGTTTAATTTATGTTATCATGCAACGCTTTAATAGATTTCGCCTCATTAATGGTTGTTGGCTGATCTAATAGCTTATTGATTAATGCGTTACTTAGCACTCGTTTGTTGCTGAATCGCTCTTGCATCATATTCCATGCTGTTAAATAGTTTCCTTCGGTTAAGGAAAGATGGCGTATCAAACGTTCCGCGTCTCCAGTGATGTTGCTCTTTAAATACCACATCTTCTGAATAGTCGGCAATGTTGATTCATGAATAATTTTCTTGAAAATATCAAAAAATGGCTGCAACTTTAGATAATCTCCATTGAATTTGGGAATTTCTATCTTTGGCAGAGGTAAAGCAGTATTCATTTGAGGCGTACTGGCAGGTCGCCGAATAATTTCTTCTCCTGTCATGGTTTGAACTGATATAACAGCATCTTCAGCAGCCAAATATCTCCTCTCATCATATTCAATCTTTTTGGGATCCATGAATTTTGTATAAATTTGGATGTGGATGTTTCTATCTCACTCCAACCTTGGCTTATGACTTTTTGAAAACCTTGGCGAGTTTCATTAGTCATTTTGTTCATTATTCGCTCTAAACTGTCGAGCAATACATTTTGCTCACGAATCATTGGTTCTAATTCCAATTCTTCGTTCACAGTGGACAAGAAAATCGTTTCCAATTCCATTGAGCTTATTTCACTTTGAATTTTTTCTTTCTATTCAAGTACTAAATCTTTTATTTACACATAGTATTCATTCAAAAAATAGCTATGTTCAATTTTTTTTCCTTGAATCAGTTCTTGCAGATTACTTTCTTCCTTTGAAAACGTCTCCCAAAGGTTGTTTAATTTAATTTGTTTGTTTCGAATTACAGTTTGAATCTCCTCGCCAGTAAATAGTTGCCTGTCCAGCAACGCGTTGAGCTTCGATGAATCCATTTTGTTTTATTTTTAATTCTCTTTTTATTTAGTGTAATACCTGACTCGTTGGAGTTTTTTTTTTTTATCTCTGCGACAGGCTGTGCCTCGACTCACAACCGGAATATTAGTCAAGGTATACTACTAAAAAATTGGAATTGTTTTCATTTTTTTTTTGTCGACAAAATGACCGTAGATGTGTTTATGTAGTCCTTTGTGATCAGGTAACGTTAACGTTTGTTGCCGATCTATGTTACCTAGTTGCCAAGTTAACTAGGAATTTTTTTTCTGTGAAAATGATTGCCAAGTTAACAAAATTCGAATGTGGTCTCGAAGTTGACCAAATGTGTGTCTATGATTCGCCAAATGAATCTAAATAGTCTCCTTATTTACCACCTGGTAAATTATGAATGACTGGTCGCCAGTTGACCAAATATGGATGGTTTGCCGAATGAAACTAAACTCCAAAAGTCGAGGGTCACCAAATGTTGAAAGAAAATGACCGCTTACTGTCACTTCTTAGGGTATGCTGAAAAGGGTGTTGGGTATGCTACCGGTTCGTGTACCAGTAACAAAGTGTCGCCGCAATCGGTACTTGCAACAAATTGGGCTGAACGATGTGAATACGAAAAGAGTTCTTTTTGTACTAGTTTATTTCATGAAAAATGCGTGGTTTATATACAAAATTCTTAGACGATAATCTTTGCTTAGGGCTAGTTATTCAATTTACATTTGACCCAAACAGTCAATCGTTATCTATGCACTTACAGATACCATGCCTTAATATTTTCTAATTTACGACGCTGCGTATGATAACATCTGTTTACTTCAGGCCCTGCGACAGATGGTGCGACAAACAATGCTTACATGCAACTAATGGGTCGGGTGCATATTTGTTTCATTGATTCTGTGCGCTATCAGCAGCGTAAGATTTTCTGCTTTTGAAGAAATCATACATACTCCCGGCCATTGATTGCAGATTCAACCACCATTTAATCTGATGGTGAAAGGTTGATTTTCAGAGGGAAGTTCGCATCTGGGTGTCGTTGATGTTTCGGCTTGCTGAGGTGATCCATTTGTTATGCTCCATTTTTTGACACAATAAATTGTTAGCATTGTCATCAGAAATGATAATCCGATGTACATTGCAATATGTTGATGCTCAATTGGTTGGATATTGTGTGGTAGATGAAAACGTTTGTTTGGTATGAGTTCCCTTTGTAGTTCCTGAAGCTCGTTGTAGCCTAAGATACTCATATCTTTTATTGTTGTAGTATCCGATCGATTGGTTGTGGGTTTATTGTCCTCCATGTCTCCAAATCGAACGTATGATGTCAACAATGATGTTTCCATAACGCTGTGACTAGTTACAGTTATTAGTGAATTGCGTATGGTACATCCTGCCTTTGCTGTTAACAGTCCAGTATCATGTAACTGGATATCTGATGTTCCATCGGTGCAGACTGTAGATCATTTTAACGGACTCTTCGTTGCAAATATCCAACGGTTCATTCTATGCATTTTTTGCCACATAAATATACTCAATCTGGAATGATGCATTTGTTTTGTTATGGAACAGTTGCATTTCGCAGCTCATGTTGATAGAGAAAAGTGATTGTGACTGTAGCAAATGAAATCATTTGTAGATCTTGGATGACAGTTTGCCATGTCTTCCGTAGTCAGCTCCACAAATTTATCTCGAAAATTGTTGATAGCAATGAACGGTGCTCGAACTTTGAATACTTGAAATCCATGTTTGCCTATAGCTGGTATAGGTATCAGATTGTACAGGTCCAGTGTTGAGGTTGATACCAATGGCAATGTTATTTTAATGATGACATGATTGTCTAATACAGTGCCTTCTGCGTTCATCATTTTGTAGGCCATGAGCATGTTCTCTGAGGTGACAGGATGCATTTGATCTGGTTTTAAATTATCTCGTATTTTGTTAAATTGATCTCTTAACTACTGTGGTGACACTAGAAGAGGGCTTATGGTATTGTGACGTACATCAGTCAGTATATTAATGATCTCGCCTTGCATGCCTTGAAGATTGGAAGCTATAGCAGTGAGCTGTGACGTCAACGTAATGTACCATTGAAGCGTGTGGAAATCAGAATTGTCTTTCATTACATTCTTAATTTGGTCTTCCAAATGGTTTAATCGCCTTGAGTAAGCTATTTCATCTCGTTTCAAGACGTTTATCGTGGAGTTAATCAAAGAAGTTTGGTTTTGTAATAACTCCAGGAGATGGTTTTCATTTGCCTTTACTTCAAGTATCATGCTTGACATGTCCTTTGCATATGTAGAGTCTAACACGCCAAGCAAGCTACTGGCGATGTTTCCCACGATGTCCAATGGTGTTCTCTCTTTGCGTGATTTAGTCAGTAACATGTTTTCCATGAATAATTCTTCTTCTATATGACGGAAGTTTTGATACATTCCCCTGCATGCAGGTATTTCAATAGCTTGGGAACACATTTGTCCAATCTTTGTAGTACCTTTCGAAAATGTATCTATATCGGTCCAGTAGGGTCTTAAGTCCAAGTAGGCGACTATCGTCCAATCAGCTACTGCTAGTTGTGTTGTTCCAATCCTTTCAAAAAAAAATATATGCCAGGCTTTAATCCGAACTGAGTTACGTTTATCGATTGTGCCAATGTTAGTGCCAATAGAAGCAACATAACCAACGTCGTTGTAACCAATGGACCGATATTACTCTGCCTTCTTTTCTTGGGATGTGAGATTTCATCTGATTCCTCGCTTTCCATAGGATCATCTAGCTTTGCTGACTTTACTGCAGCTTCCCATAGTCCGCCAAAATGTGGTGCTCGAGGAGGTATGAACTTGAATTGAACTCCTTTACTAGTGCATTCCTGAATTACTGTAGACTTTGCCTTTTCAGTAAATATGTTGCGTTGTCACAGTGCAATGTTTGACACTTTCCACGGCGAATAATGAAGCGTCGTAGTGCTGCTAGAACTGCCTCCGTGGTGAGATCACTTACCAGTTCCAGATGAACTGCCTTTGTAGCGAAGCAACAGAATATTGCAATGTATGCAGTGTTAGGCTTCTTTCCACGAATTTTGTAATGGAGCTAAAAAATGGTCTGGCTTGTGTGACCCGAAGTGGTGGTAGATTTCCCATGATTTCACCCATTAATTTCGGCTTTGATTTAGTGCACTTGATGCAATTTTGAACAATATTTCTGGCCATGCTTTTTCCTTTCGGGATCCAGAATTGCTGTCTTAATATGGTCAGCAGCGCTTGGGGACCACAATGCACACTTTCCTTATGAATTTGTCCAAGAATTATCTTTACTATTGGGTCATTGTATGGTAATCGCATTGGGTGCTTTGCGTCAAAAGAGAGATTTGCTGCTTCAAGTCGACCTCCTACTCGCAAGATTCCCTCTTGATCCAAAAAGGGTGCTAAGGCCTTAATTGCAGTGTCTCTTTGCGGCTCCTTTTGTCTTTCAATTTGCTTTATGTCGTCCATAAAATCATTCCGTTGTATGTTACGGATAATGATTTTTTTTGCTTCTTGAAGTTCATCGAACTGTACAATTTGGCTGGTGTGCCTTTTTTCCTTTCGGAAGCGCATCATATAAGCTATGATTTTTACTAGCCTATGGAATGAGCCATTATGCCGAATTTTATAGATGATGTCCTTCTCTCTGGAGACAGTCATTATGGATCTCTGACTAATCCTTGGGGGGTTTGGGTTTTCCACCTCATCTTTAGTAGTGACAAACGGTGGTGGCCATTTTAAAGGTGAGCCATGTAAGAACAGTGGACCATAAAATCACATACTGTCTTTGGCGAATTTAGCAGCAACTATTCCTCTGGATATTACATCAGCGGCATTATTCTCCGAGGTGACATGCCTCCATTCCTTTTGCAATGTTAGTTCCTGGATCGTTCCAATTCTTGTGGCAACAAATTTGTCCCGAATGGATGCTGGACAATTAATCCACGATAGTACAGTCCTTGAATCCGACCAATAGTAAGTTGGTGCGTTTTTCATTGATATGTCTTCTTTGATTTTTGCTACTAACTGAGCTCCCAATACAGCAGCCTTTAGTTCCAGGCGTGCTAAAGTTATTGTGTTGATTGGGGCTAGGTGTGATTTGGCACATAAGAATTGAACTGTTGCTTGTTTGTCTTTATGTGTTGCTCTTATGTATACGGCAGCTCCAAAAGCCTTTTCTGAAGCATCAACAAATGTATGAATTTCTGTTGATACAGGTAATTTTCCACGAAATATGTGACGTGATACTTGAATAGTGTTGAGAATTTTCAGCTCCTCCCTGTATCGTCTCCATTCCTCTTGAAGATGCACTGGAAGGTCTTCTTTATAATCAAAACCTTCCTTTGTTAAATGTTGCTCGAGTACTTTTGCCTTCATGACCACTGTTGAGAAGAGTCCCAGAGGATCGAAAATTCTGAAGATTTCGGACATGACATCTCTTCTTGATATTTTATTTTACCACATTAAGGATCTAATTTGGGTATCCAAGTGATTCCCAGGGTCTTAATAGAGCAGTCCTCATATGCGGTATCCTCCAGCTGAACATTTGAAATTGTATCTTCTTTTGGAATTCCTTGTAGTAGTTCATTATTATTACTACACCATTTCCTTAACTTAAATCCGGAGCTGTCCAGGATTTTCTTTAGCTGTTGCTGTCTATGGAGAGCTTCTTGTATTGTGTCCGCTCCAGTTAAGCAGTCGTCAACATAGAAATCATTTTCCAATGCAGCAGTTTCTAATGGAAGTTCTCTTTTTGACTTTTGTGCCAGATATTGTAGGCTTTTTGTGGCTAAATATGGTGCCGCCTTTGTTCCATATGTAACTGTTTTCAGTCTGTAGTACCGTAGATCCTCTGATGGGTCGCTGCGCCATACTATGGTCTGATAATATTGATCTTCGGGATTCATCCAAATCTGACGATATATTTTTTCAATGTCCGCTGTGAATACGTAATGGTGCATTCTGAACCGAAGCAAAATTGAGAATATTGTATTTTGCCCAGTTGGTCCCTTGTGCATCAAGTCGTTCAGAGAATTTCCGGATGACGTAATTGCAGAAGCATCAAACACTACTCTTAACTTTGTTGTAGAGCTATCGGGTTTTACCACACAATGATGTGGTTTGAAATAGCGTGCCTTTGCTACTTCTCTCGTGTGCATTTCCTTCATGTGTCCCAGGGCTTCGTATTCTTTCATGAATTGGATGCAGCTGGCCTTAATCACAGGATCTCGCATGAGTCGTTTTTCCAAGCAAACGAATCTTCTTGTTGCCAGATCACGACTCTCCCCTAGCGCTGAAGTATTTTCCAAAAATGGGAGTCGGACGATAAATTTCTTGTCTACTACAATTTTGATGTGTTGCAAAAAATGTTTTTCGCATTGTTTTTTCAATGGCAAGATGTTTTCGTTTCAATTGAGTTCAGTTCGCAACATTTTTTTATTTGCTGATCAACCTTATCTTCTTCAGTCAGAACTGAGCATGTGCTTGCTGTGGAAGACGCATTTTGAAGTTTTCCGGCTATGATCCTTCCTAGTTTCGTTTTCTGTAACCTAGGCATTCCTCTTCCAATTTTCAAATGATTATTTTGAATGATTTCAAAATAATATTCTGCTCCTAGATGTATGTCAATTCTTCCAGGTTTGTCAAAATTGGGGTCGGCCAAAATTATGTTTGCCGGGAGTTTCCACCGAGATGTTTCGATCTTCTGTGCTGGTTGGTCTGCTACTACGTGAGGTAGTACGATAGCTTCTAATCTTGAGATGAATTTGTTATGATGTGATTTAAGCATAACATTCACTCGTGCTTTTGATGTTTGCGTTCGTCCGCCAATTCCATTAATGTGTAGTTGAGATCTCTGGCGCTTTAGGTTCAACATGTTTAATGGCCTCCCCAAGATGACATTAATTTGCGAGCCTGAGTCGAACAGGGCTCTAAATTCTCTCACTTGCCATTGTTTCCTTCAATAAGGACTCGTACTGTGGCTAAAAGTACATAATTTGTTTGTACCGTACTTGTCGATGCTATTGTTTTGGATTCAGGTTTGATTTCCAAATGTAGAAGAGTGTTGTGCCTTTTATTGCACTTAAAACAATCTCTTCTCTGGCATGTTTTTGCAGTATGATTGCGCTTAAAACATTTTACACATAGTTTGTGTTTTTGAACCCAATTTAATCTTTCTGTCGGGATCATCTTAATGAACTCATTGCATTTAAATATAGCATGGTTCGGTTTTTTTCACAGAAATAGCAAGTGTATTCTGTTCCAATTGATGCGCATATATTTTGTTTGGTGCTAACATTTTACTTACCAGCACTGCAAGTGGCTTCTAATGTAAGAAATCGTTGCTCCAAAAATATCAACAACTGACTCAGTTCTTGTAATTTTCTTGAATCTACAACAGATTGTTCATATAGCACATGAGTTTGCCGATCCAACTTCTTGGTTAAGATGCAAAGAAGTATTGGATCCCAGGTCTCTGTCGTAATCCCAATGTTACTCAGCGCAGATAACGTTTAATTTATGTTATCATGCAACGCTTTAATAGATTTCGCCTCATTAATGGTTGTTGGCTGATCTAATAGCTTATTGATTAATGCGTTACTTAGCACTCGTTTGTTGCTGAATCGCTCTTGCATCATATTCCATGCTGTTAAATAGTTTCCTTCGGTTAAGGAAAGATGGCGTATCAAACGTTCCGCTTCTCCAGTGATGTTGCTCTTTAAATACCACATCTTCTGAATAGTCGGCAATGTTGATTCATGAATAATTTTCTTGAAAATATCAAAAAATGGCTGCAACTTTAGATAATCTCCATTGAATTTGGGAATTTCTATCTTTGGCAGAGGTAAAGCAGTATTCATTTGAGGCGTACTGGCAGGTCGCTGAATAATTTCTTCTCCTGTCATGGTTTGAACTGATATAACAGCATCTTCAGCAGCCAAATATCTCCTCTCATCATATTCAATCTTTTTGGGATCCATGAATTTTGTATAAATTTGGATGTGGATGTTTCTATCTCACTCCAACCTTGGCTTATGACTTTTTGAAAACCTTGGCGAGTTTCATTAGTCATTTTGTTCATTATTCGCTCTAAACTGTCGAGCAATACATTTTGCTCACGAATCATTGGTTCTAATTCCAATTCTTCGTTCACAGTGGACAAGAAAATCGTTTCCAATTCCATTGAGCTTATTTCACTTTGAATTTTTTCTTTCTATTCAAGTACCAAATCTTTTATTTACACATAGTATTCATTCAAAAAATAGCTATGTTCAATTTTTTTTCCTTGAATCAGTTCTTGCAGATTACTTTCTTCCTTTGAAAACGTCTCCCAAAGGTTGTTTAATTTAATTTGTTTGTTTCGAATTACAGTTTGAATCTCCTCGCCAGTAAATAGTTGCCTGTCCAGCAACGCGTTGAGCTTCGATGAATCCATTTTGTTTTATTTTTAATTCTCTTTTTATTTAGTGTAATACCTGACTCGTTGGAGTTTTTTTTTTTTTATCTCTGCGACAGGCTGTGCCTCGACTCACAACCGGAATATTAGTCAAGGTATACTACTAAAAAATTGGAATTGTTTTCATTTTTTTTTTTGTCGACAAAATGACCGTAGATGTGTTTATGTAGTCCTTTGTGATCAGGTAACGTTAACGTTTGTTGCCGATCTATGTTACCTAGTTGCCAAGTTAACTAGGAATTTTTTTTCTGTGAAAATGATTGCCAAGTTAACAAAATTCGAATGTGGTCTCGAAGTTGACCAAATGTGTGTCTATGATTCGCCAAATGAATCTAAATAGTCTCCTTATTTACCACCTAGTAAATTATGAATGACTGGTCGCCAGTTGACCAAATATGGATGGTTTGCCGAATGAAACTAAACTCCAAAAGTCGAGGGTCACCAAATGTTGAAAGAAAATGACCGCTTACTGTCACTTCTTAGGGTATGCTGAAAAGGGTGTTGGGTATGCTACCGGTTCGTGTACCAGTAACAACGTGTCGCCGCAATCGGTACTTGAAACAAATTGGGCTGAACGATGTGAATACGAAAAGAGTTCTTTTTGTACTAGTTTATTTCATGAAAAATGCGTGGTTTATATACAAAATTCTTAGACGATAATCTTTGCTTAGGGCTAGTTATTCAATTTACATTTGACCCAAACAGTCAATCGTTATCTATGCACTTACAGATACCATGCCTTAATATTTTCTAATTTACGACGCTGCGTATGATAACATCTGTTTACTTCAGGCCCTGCGACAGATGGTGCGACAAACAATGCTTACATGCAACCAATGGGTCGGGTGCATATTTGTTTCATTGATTCTGTGCGCTATCAGCAGCGTAAGATTTTCTGCTTTTGAAGAAATCATACATACTCCCGGCCATTGATTGCAGATTCAACCACCATTTAATCTGATGGTGAAAGGTTGATTTTCAGAGGGAAGTTCGCATCTGGGTGTCGTTGATGTTTCGGCTTGCTGAGGTGATCCATTTGTTATGCTCCATTTTTTGATACAATAAATTGGTAGCATTGTCATCAGAAATGATAATCCGATGTACATTGCAATATGTTGATGTTCGATTGGTTGGATATTGTGTGGTAGATGAAAACGTTTGTTTGGTATGAGTTCCCTTTTGTAGTTCCTGAAGCTCGTTGTAGCCTAAGTTACTCATATCTTTTGTTGTTGTAGTATCCGATCGTTTGGTTGTTGGTTTATTGTCCTCCATGTCTCCAAATCGAGCGTATGATGTCAACAATGATGTTTCCATAACGCTGTGACTAGTTACAGTTATTAGTGAATTGCGTATGGTACATCCTGCCTTTGCTGTTAACAGTCCAGTATCATGTAACTGGATATCTGATGTTCCATCGGTGCAGACTGTAGATAATTTTAACGGACTCTTCGTTGCAAATATCCAACGGTTCATTCTATGCATTTTTTGCCACATAAATATACTCAATCTGGAATGATGCATCTGTTTTGTTATGGAACAGTTGCATTTCGCAGCTCATGTTGATAGAG
Source organism: Drosophila silvestris (assembly GCA_035043445.1). NCBI lineage: Eukaryota > Metazoa > Arthropoda > Insecta > Diptera > Drosophilidae > Drosophila > Drosophila silvestris. Next base: position 104,377 of record JAWNMZ010000146.1, read on the forward strand.
AAAAGTGATTGTGACTGTAGCAAATGAAATCATGTGTAGATCTTGGATGACAGTTTGCCATGTCATCCGTAGTCAGCTCCACAAATTTATCTCGAAAATTGTTGATCGCAATGACGGTGCTCGAACTTTGAATACTTGAAATCCATGTTTGCCTATAGCTGGTATAGGTATCAGATTGTACAGGTCCAGTGTTGAGGTTGATACCAATGGCAATGTTATTTTAATGATGACATGTTTGTCTAATACAGTGCCTTCTGCGTTCATCATTTTGTAGGACATGAGCATGTTCTCTGAGGTGACAGGATGCATTTGATCTGGTTTTAAATTATCTCGTATTTTGTTAAATTGATCTCTTAACTACTGTGGTGACACTAGAAGAGGGCTTATGGTATTGTGACGTACATCAGTCAGTATATTAATGATCTCGCCTTGCATGCCTTGAAGATTGGAAGCTATAGCAGTGAGCTGTGACGTCAACGTAATGTACCATTGAAGCGTGTGGAAATCAGAATTGTCTTTCATTACATTCTTAATTTGGTCTTCCAAATGGTTTAATCGCCTTGAGTAAGCTATTTCATCTCGTTTCAAGACGTTTATCGTGGAGTTAATCAAAGAAGTTTGGTTTTGTAATAACTCCAGGAGATGGTTTTCATTTGCCTTTACTTCAAGTATCATGTTTGACATGTCCTTTGCATATGTAGAGTCTAACACGCCAAGCAAGCTACTGGCGATGTTTCCCACGATGTCCAATGGTGTTCTCCCTTTGCGTGATTTAGTCAGTAACATGTTTTCCATGAATAATTCTTCTTCTATATGACGGAAGTTTTGATACATTCCCCTGCATGCAGGTATTTCAATAGCTTGGGAACACATTTGTCCAATATTTGTAGTACCTTTCGAAAATGTATCTATATCGGTCCAGTAGGGTCTTAAGTCCAAGTAGGCGACTATCGTCCAATCAGCTACTGCTAGTTGTGTTGTTCCAATCCTTTCAAAAAAAAATATATGCCAGGCTTTAATCCGAACTGAGTTACGTTTATCGATTGTGCCAATGTTAGTGCCAATAGAAGCAACATAACCAACGTCGTTGTAACCAATGGACCGATATTACTCTGCCTTCTTTTCTTGGATGTGAGATTTCATCTGATTCCTCGCTTTCCATAGGATCATCTAGCTTTGCTGACTTTACTGCAGCTTCCCATAGTCCGCCAAAATGTGGTGCTCGAGGAGGTTTGAACTTGAATTGAACTCCTTTACTAGTGCATTCCTGAATTACTGTAGACTTTGCCTTTTCAGTAAATATGTTGCGTTGTCACAGTGCAATGTTTGACACTTTCCACGGCGAATAATGAAGCGTCGTAGTGCTGCTAGAACTGCCTCCGTGGTGAGATCACTTACCAGTTCCAGATGAACTGCCTTTGTAGCGAAGCAACAGAATATTGCAATGTATGCAGTGTTAGGCTTCTTTCCACGAATTTTGTAATGGAGCTAAAAAATGGTCTGGCTTGTGTGACCCGAAGTGGTGGTAGATTTCCCTGTAGAGTTTAGTCCTAAGTAATCGAAGTTTTGCAATGCGGTCACTATTTCTTCAGGATGATTCGGTCAACCGCTGCTCACATATGATCCGATACTTGCACCAGTTGGTGCACTTTATGCCAACCAGATGTTAGATTTGCGTCCGAGACTTCGGCGCTGACCCGACTTTAAAGGACCGGCACCGCTGCACGTGAGCCCTGTACTGATGTATTCCCCGTATTGCACACCCAACAGATTAACAGCAAGTTAATTGTTAACGGCAGCAATACGCTTTTCGCACTGGAACTGGCAAACTGTACAGCTTCAATTACAGAAAGGGCACTGGCACACTGTAAGTGATCACAATTTGAATCATTGGTGTAGCCGTCCTGGCTCAATTTGCTTATGGCAGCCGCCACGTTTCGGGAAGACGCCTATACACCAAAAAATCTTTTAATGAATATGCTATGCCGGGTTTTTATAATATATTTACACAATTTCTATCCAATATTGGTGGGGACGCACTTTTCACCGTTTTTGGTATCGGTTTCTTTCAATTAATATCAATAAAACGAGTTTTAATACAACGATGCCGCCAAGTTTTTTTTCAATAAGAATATTGTTGCATACGTCGTCAATTGCATAAAGGAAATGCATTGGCCGGAACCAACTGTGTGGGCGTCGCTACGCACAGATCCTCTGAGTCAGAGTTGCTAATTAGGTCACCGATTAGAGTTGCTAATTATGTTTTCAAAGTGAGCATATGTTGTCCAAATACAACGAAATAGGGTGACTGTTCAATAGACTGATGAAAGTGGTTTCTTAAGGAGCAGTTTATACTGCTTAGATACAAATCCCAATCTCTCTGATCGTGTCGTACATACTATCTTAAAGCAGCGTTAATCGACCGATTAACTCGTTCTGCAGCATTTGATTGAGGTGAGTAAGCAGCGGTATAGATATGCTTCACATGCTTTGAGAGAAATTAAATTGAGTTCCATTATCACTTACTTCAATTATCTCAGGAACACCAAAACAATCGAAAATTTCATCCTTCAAGTACGAAACTATAATCTTGGAGCTAAATTTCCTTACTGGTTTCAGGAATGTAAATTTGTAAAAGTGGTCTAATACAATAAAAATTCCAATGTTTCCCTTTCTTGTACGTGGGTAAGGTCCAATAAAATCTACGTACAGTCTTTGGAATGGCCTCTCACTTATGACTTGATTACCCATTCGTGTTTTCAGTGCTTGAGCGGGGTATTTCGAAGTTTTACATAATTCACAGTTTCGAATATATGTGTGAATGTCAACAACCATTCGTGGCCAATAAAACTTGCGACGTATTAGTTATAAGCACTTGGCTATGTCACAATGAGAAGAAGTAGGTTGATCGTGCGCTGATTGGATCACACTTTCACGCAATGCCATGGAAACAACAAGCTTCCAAGATTCGGTATTGCAATCTGTCTCATTATGAACAAAGTCTGTACGGTGGTAAATATATTCATCCACAACTTGAAAATCAGGTAAATTGGCTGTAACATAATGCTCTTTTAGTTCGACATATTCAATAGACTTGAATGCGTCTGAGCTTAAGTTAATTTCCGGAATAACTTCAAGGTCTATGGCTGCTATTTCATCTTCATATGATCTAGACAATGCATCGGCTACAATATTTTCACCACCTTTGCGATGTTCTATACTAAAGTTAAAACCCTGTAGCTTTATAGCCCATCTTACGAGTGTGCCATTCAAGTCTTGTTGATTCATTAGCCAACGTAAACTTGCATGATCGGTTACGACTTTAAATTCGTGACCTTCAATGTACATATGAAATCTCTTTATAGCTAAAACTACTGCTAAACACTCTAGTTCCGACACAGAATAATTCCGTTGTGCTTTATTAAGCTTCTTTGACATGTATGCAATGGGTCGTTCTACTCCAGACTCTTCACATTGTGCTAGTACTGCGTCTACTCCATTTATAGAGGCGTCACATTGTAACACAAAGGGCTTGGCGTAATTTGGATGGACGAGGAAGGGTGCAGATGTTAGTTGTCTCTTTAATTCATCCAGAGCTTTTGCGCATCCTCATTCCACTCAAACGTTTTTCCTTTCAATAATTCAGCTAAAGCGAATGTAATATCCGAATACTGAAAGAGGAATCTTTGATACCAGCCGGTCATACCCAAAAAGCGCTTGAGCTGGCGTTTTGCTTTAGGTATTGGAAATTCCGAGATAGCCTGAATTTTATTTGGATTTATTCTCAATGTGCCTTCACCTACAATATAACCTAAATATTCCACTTTCTTCAGACAAAATTGACTCTTATTAACATTTATCGTGAGACCAGCTTTCGAAGTTGCGTTGCTACTTCTGCCAGGTGAGACAAGTGTTCCTAAAAGTTGGACGACAGCACTAACAAGTCATCCAAATAAACTAGTACGTGGGACTTCATGGTATAAGGTATGACTTGATCCATAAGTCTGCAAAATGTTTGGGGAGCATTCGTTAATCCGAATGGCATCCTGGTAAATTGATACAACGGTCTGTTTGGGACAGTGATCGCAGTTTTTTCTTTTGACTTGGCATCCAAACAAATCTGCCAGACAGCGTCTTTTCGGTCAATTTTGGAAATACACTGAACAGGTGGAAGACGACTTAACAGTCCTTCGATTAGAGGTGAAGGATATGCATCCTAAATTGTAACTGAGTTTAGCTTCCTTGAATCTAAACAAATTCTCAGATTACCTGGATTTAGGACAAGAACAGCCGGAGAGGATCAGGCAGAGATAGGTGCTTTTTCAAGGACTCCTAACTCAATCATTCTGTCGATTTCCGTACACATCTGTTGCTCTTTAGCAGGCGACAACGGATAATATCTTTGCTTGATGGGCTTAGCATCAGCAGTATCAATACTGTGTTCGATTAAAGAGGTTTTTCCTAACCCATCTCTTTCCGAGGAGGGAAAAAATCTACAACAACTTTTAAGCGATTCCTCTCGGTAACACTAAGACCAATATTATTAAGCGTTTGATCACTGCAGTTTAGTTCGCTTACTACAGTCGTATTAGAAATATTAATACCGAATGACTTCCAAAAATCAATTCCACAGATGATGTCTTGTGTGATTGAAGGTACAATCATAAATTCAAATTCTTTCTCTAGTAAGTCATACTCTAACGTAATAAGAAGAGTACCTAATACTTTTTGACGTTGGCCATCTGCAGTGCGAAAATTGCGTTTCAATTTTTTAACTTTAGGTCTGCTGCAAGCAATCGCGCGGCCAATTGTCCTCCGATCACGCTTTTATTAGCACCACTATCCAATAATGCTAAATAGCTTTGACCAAATAACCTAAGATTTATATATGGACGCGAATCATTACAGTTGCGGATGGTAGAGACAACTGTAATATTCTTTAGCGATCGCTTTCTCCAAAATTCATTCATTCTAACTGAAGAACGAGTTTCGGGAAGTGAATTTATTTTCAAACAGAATATTTCCGCTCTTCGCTGGTAATATTCTTTCAATTTGATATGCAACGGTTTGATTTAATTCTTCGATAAGTCCATGTTATTGTTAGGAATTTACGGGGTAAAAATTAAGTCTTTTTCATTGTTTGATAGTTGATCCGAGACTTTAGGTGGATATCCACTGATTATGCTCGGTGGACATCCTGTTGCAAGTTTTCCGATACGGGGTTGCACTTAGAACATGTCGGTTTGTAAGTATCAAGACGGCCACAACCATAGCAAAATACGCGTCTGGTTTTTATACAATCTTGATATCTATGACCTATCTCATCACAATACCAACATTTTATCCTATCAACTGAGCGTATTGCATTTATCTCGGTTGCCTCTGCAGAGTCTGTATGGGAAGTATCTATCGATTCTTCCTCATGCATGACTTCATTAAGAAAACGCCTGGTGTTAGTTGGCCGAGGCACAGGTTTTGAAGACATACTTAAACAGAATTGTTCGTGCTTGTGACATTCAGTTCGAAGAGTTTGTAACGAACACGTTGAAGTGTGCAGCAAACTGGAGGCATACTCTACCTATGGGCTCAATTGTGCTCAGGGAAAGTTGCTACATTGGGTGTAGCTACATGAAGTAGTTCTAATCTCAATTCTGACTTAAGATTTCTCTTAATATTAGCCACTAGCCCCCGATCTGTCATTGGTTCTCGTAGTGCATCAGCAAGACACAGGATAGCATCCAATAATTGATCAAAACTTTCTCCATTTCGCTGTTTACGAGATCGCCAAGAATCTTTTATCTCCTCATCCGAGCGTTGATCTTTATATCGGTCACGCAAGGCATCGCATAGTTGAAACCAATTAGACCGACTATTTGTTCTTTGAAACCGCCAGTAGAACTGTAATGCAGGTCCACAGAACAAAATGTTTGCAAATTGATAAAGCAAATTCCAATTTCCGTTCAGGCATTGGTCGATCAAGCGATTGATCCGGTAAATAAAATCTTCCACGGAAATTTCATTAAAGGATCCAGAGAATTGTGCATGCCAACTCGAAATAATACTTGAGACTTTGTCGGGTCGTTCAATGGAATCAGTGCTTCGATTATCTGCAGCTGTTCGAATCCCTTGATACCTATTATTATTATTATTTGAATTCATTGAATTATTTTGCTCGACTCTTGAGTCAATTCGAGCTTCGTGCTGGTTATTATAGATATTAAGGTTTCTTATAGCTAAACTGATCTCGTCAGTCACTGCTGCAACCATACTGGCTCGAAATGGATCTAACGAGTTTGAAATAAGTTGCTGAATTTGCTGTTCAGACAGGATGGGTGGGTCAAGCGAAGCATTGGATGAATTCCTGACATTAAAATTAGTATTAGGCCTGTAAGCATATGATCCAGAGTTGTTTCGTTGGTTATTGGATCTGGTATTAGGTCTTTTCCTAGGTATAGCGCCTGTAAAAAGAAAATGACCTTTTACTGTCAATTCTTAGGGTATGCTGAAAAGGGTGTTGGGTATGCTACCGGTTCGTGTACCAGTAACAAAGTGTCGCCGCAATCGGTACTTGAAACAAATTGGGCTGAACGATGTGAATACGCAAAGAGTTCTTTTTGTACTAGTTTATTTCATGAAAAATGCGTGGTTTATATACAAAATTCTTACACGATAATCTTTGCTTAGGGCTAGTTATTCTATGTAAATTTGACCCAAACAGTCAATCCTTATCTATGCACTTACAGATACCATGCTTTAATATTTTCTAATTTACGGCGCTGCGTATGATAACATCTGCTTACTTCAGGCTGTGTGAGAGATGGTGCGACAAACAATGTTTACATGCAACTAATGGGTCGGGTGCATATTTGTTTCATTGATTCTGTGATTCTATCAGCAGCGTAAGATTTTCTGCTTTTGAAGAAATCATACATACTCCCGGCCATTGAATGCAGATTCAACCATCATTTGATCTAATGGTGAAAGGTTGATTTCCAGAGGGAAGTTCGCATCTGGGTGTCGTTGATATTTCGGCTTGCTGAGGTGATCCATTTGTTATGCGCCATTTTTTGACACAATAAATTGTTGTTGCAATATGTTGATGCTCGATTGGTTGGTTAGATGAAAACGAATTGAGTTACGTTTATCAATTGTGCCAATGTTAGTGGCAATAGAAGCAACATAACCAACGTCGTTGTAACCAATGGACCGATATTACTCTGCCTTCTTTTCTTGGGATGTGAGATTTCATCTGATTCCTCGCTTTCCATAGGATCATCTACTGGATGCTTCTGGGTGGGTTCTTCTTCATTAAATAGAGGAGCTAGATGTTAAATTTCTCGCTTAAAATTTCCTTTGGAGTTTTTTACGTCTACAACCCTCACGAAATTATCCTTTCCAATGTAGACTCAAACGATTCTAACCATGGGCCATTGTAATACTGGCGTGTTGTCATCCTTCAGTAGAACCAGTGCTCCTACTTTGATGTTTCCTGATCATCTTCTCCACTTTTGACGTTGCTGCAGCTGCTGAAGGTATTCATGGGACCACTGTGTCCAAAATGAATGTTTTAATTTTGACACTGCTTGCCATCGTTGTCCTAGAGTTTTGGGTTGATGGAACGGCTCACTGTCGGCTTGCGCGATTAGTGGCTCTCCAATTAGAAAATGTTCTGGTGTTAGTGCACTGATATCATTCGGATCATCTGATAGAGGCGTTAAAGGGCGAGAATTGAGTATCGCTTCTATCTCGACTATGGCGGTTTCCAACTCTTCATTTGTCAAATTTGCAATTGTCACATTTTTTAATAGCAGATGCTTTGCTGACTTTACTGCAGCTTCCCATAGTCCGCCAAAATGTGGTGCTCGAGGAGGTATGAACTTGAATTGAACTCCTTTACTAGTGCTTTGCCCAAAGTGGTGGCAGATTTCCCATGATTTGACCCATTAATTTCGGCTTTGATTTAGTGCACTTGATGCAATTTTGAACAATATTTCTGGCCATGCTTTTTCCTTTCGGGATCCAGAATTGCTGTCTTAATATGGTCAGCAGCGCTTGGGGACCACAATGCATACTTTCCTTATGAATTTGTCCAATAATTATTTTTACTATTGGGTCATTGTATGGTAATCGCATTGGGTGCTTTGCGTCAAAAGAGAGATTTTCTGCTTCTAGTCGACCTCCTACTCGCAAGATTCCCTCTTGATCCAAAAAGGGTGCTAAAGCCTTAATTGCAGTGTCTCTTTGCGGCTCCTTTTATCTTTAAATTTGCTTTATGTCGTCCATAATATCATTCCGTTGTATGTTACGGATAATGCTTTTTTTTGCTTCTTGAAGTTCATCGAACTGTACAATTTGGCTGGTGTGCCTTTTTTCCTTTCGGAAGCGCATCATATAAGCTATGATTTTTACTAGCCTATGGAATGAGCCATTATGCCGAATTTTATAGATGATGTCCTTCTCTCTGGAGACAGTCATTATGGATCTCTGACTGGGGGTTGGGGGGTTTGGGTTTTCCACCTCATCTTTAGTAGTGACAACCGGTGGTGGCCATTTTAAAGGTGAGCCATGTAAGAACAGTGGACCATAAAATCACATACTGTCTTTGGCGAATTTAGCAGCAGCTATTCCTCTGGATAGTACATCAGCGGCATTATTCTCCGAGGCGACATGCCTCCATTCCTTTTGTAATGTTAGTTCCTGGATCGTCCCAATTCTTGTGGCAACAAATTTGTCCCGAATGGATGCTGGACAATTAATCCACGATAGTACAATCCTTGAGTCCGACCAATAATAAGTTGGTGCGTTTTTCATTGATATGTCTTCTTTGATTTTTGCTACTAACTGAGCTCCCAATACAGCAGCCTTTAGTTCCAGGCGTGCTAAAGTTATTGTGTTGATTGGGGCTAGGTGTGATTTGGCACATAAGAATTGAACTGTTGCTTGTTTGTCTTTATGTGTTGCTCTTATGTATAAGGCAGCTCCAAACGCCTTTTCTGAAGCATCAACAAATGTATGAATTTCTGTTGGTACAGGTAATTTTCCACGAAATATGTGACGTGATACTTGAATAGTGTTGAGAATTTTCAGTTACTCCCTGTATCGTCTCCATTCCTCTTGAAGATGCACTGGAAGGTCTTCTTTATTTACAAATCCTTCCTTTGTTAAATGTTGCATGAGTACATTTGCCTTCATGACCACTGGTGAGAAGAGTCCCAGAGGATCGAAAATTCTGAAGATTTCGGTCATGACATCTCTTCTTGATATTTTATTTTACCACATAAAAGATCTAATTTGGGTATCCAAGTGATTCCCAGGGTCTTAATAGAGCAGTCCTCATATGCGGTAGCCTCCAGCTGAACATTTGAAATTGTATCTTCTTTTGGAATTCCTTGTAGTAGTTCATTATTATTACTACACAATTTCCTTAACTTAAATCCGGAGCTGTCCAGGATTTTCTTTAGCTGTTGCTGTCTATGGAGAGCTTCTTGTATTGTGTCCGCTCCTGTCGTCAACATAGAAATCATTTTCCAATGCAGCAGCTTCTAATGGAAGTTCTCTTTTTGCCTTTTGTGCCAGATATTGTAGACATTTTGTGGCTAAATATGGTGCCGCCTTTGTTGTATGGGTCGCTGCGCCATACTATGGTCTGATAATATTGATCGTCGGGATTCATCCAAATCTGACGATATATTTTTTCAATGTCCGCTGCGAATACGTAATGGTGCATTCTGAACCGAAGCAAAATTGAGAATATTGTATTTTGCCCAGCTGTTCCCTTGTGCATCAAGTCGGTCAGAGAATTTCCGGATGACGTAATTGCAGAAGCATCAAAAACTACTCTTAACTTTGTTGTAGAGCTATCGGGTTTTACCACACAATGATGTGGTTTGAAATAGCGTGCCCTTGCTACTTCTCTCGTGTGCATTTCCTTCATGTGTCCCAGGGCTTCGTATTCTTTCATGAATTGGATGCAGCTGGCCTTAATCACAGGATCTCGCATGAGTCGTTTTTCCAAGCAAACGAATCTTCTTGTTGCCAGATCACGACTCTCTCCTAGCGCTGAAGTATTTTCCAAAAATGGGAGTCGGACGATAAATTTCTTGTCTACTACAATTTTGATGTGTTGCAAAAAATGTGTTTCGCATTGTTTTTCCAATGGCAAGATATTTTCGTTTCAAATGAGTTCAGTTCCCAACATTTTTTTATCTGCTGATCAACCTTATCTTCTTCAGTCAGAACTGAGCATGTTCTTGCTGTGGAAGACGCATCTTGAAGTTCCTAGTTTCGTTTTCTGTAACCTAGGCATTCCTCTTCAAATTTTCAAATGATTATTTTGAATGATTTCCAAATAATATTCTGCTCCTAGATGTATGTCAATTCTTCCAGGTTTGTCAAAATTGGGGTCTGCCAAAATTATGTTTGCCGGGAGTTTCCACCGAGATGTTTCGATCTTCTGTGCTGGTTGGTCTGCTACTACGTAAGGTAGTACGATAGCTTCTAATCTTGAGATGAATTTGTTATGATGTGATTTAAGCATAACATTCACTCGTGCTTTTGATGTTTGCGTTCGTCCGCCAATTCCATTAATGTGTAGTTGAGATCTCTGGCGCTTTAGGTTCAACATGTTTAATGGCCTCCCCAAGATGACATTAATTTGCGAGCCTGAGTCGAGCAGGCCTCTAAATTCTCTCACTTGCCATTGTTTCCTTCAATAAGGACTCGTACTGTGGCTAAAAGTACATATTTTGTTTGTACCGTACTTGTCGATGCTATTGTTTTGGATTCAGGTTTGATTTCCAAATGTAGAAGAGTGTTGTGCCTTTTATTGCACTTAAAACAATCTCTTCTCTGGCATGTTTTTGCAGTAAGATTGCGCTTAAAACATTTTACACATAGTTTGTGTTTTTGAACCCAATTTAATCTTTCTGTCGGGATCATCTTAATGAACTCATTGCATTTAAATATAGCATGGTTCGGTTTTTTTCACAGAAATAGCAAGTGTATTCTGTTCCAATTGATGCGCATATATTTTGTTTGGTGCTAACATTTTACTTATCCGCACTGCAAGTGGCTTCTAATGTAAGAAATCGTTGCTCCAAAAATATCAACAACTGACTCAGTTCTTGTAATTTTCTTGAATCTACAACAGATTGTTCATATAGCACATGAGTTTGCCGTTCCAACTTCTTGGTTAAGATGCAAAGAAGTATTGGATCCCAGGTCTCTGTCGTAATCCCAATGTTACTCAGCGCAGATAACGTTTAATTTATGTTATCATGCAACGCTTTAATAGATTTCCCCTCATTAATGGTTGTTGGCTAATCTAATAGATTATTGATTAATACGTTACTTAGCACTCGTTTGTTGCTGAATCGCTCTTGCATCATATTCCATGCTGTAAAATAGTTTCCTTCGGTTAAGGAAAGATGGCGTATCAAACGTTCCGCGTCTCCAGCGATGTTGCTCTTTAAATACCACATCTTCTGAATAGTCGGCAATGTTGATTCATGAGTAATTTTCTTGAAAATATCAAAAAATGGCTGCAACTTTAGATAATCTCCTTTGAATTTGGGAATTTCTATCTTTGGCAGAGGTAAAGCAGTATGCATTTGAGGCGTACTGGCAGGTCGCTGAATAATTTCTTCTCCTGTCATGGTTTGAACTGATATAACAGCATCTTCAGCAGCCAAATATCTCCTCTCATCATATCCAATCTTTTTGGGATCCATGAATTTTGTATAAATTTGGATGAGGATGTTTCTTATCTCACTCCAACCTTGGCTTACGACTTTTTGAAAACCTTGGCGAGTTTCATTAGTCATTTTGTTCATTATTCGCTCTAAACCATTTTGTTTTATTTTTAATTCTCTTTTTATTTAGTGTAATACCTGACTCGGAGTTTTTTTTTGTCACTGCGACAGGCTGTGCCTCGACTCACAACGGGAATATTAGTCAAGGTATACTACTAAAAAATTGGAATTGTTTTAATTTTTTTTTTTGTGGTCGCCAAAATGACCGTAGATGTGTTTATGTAGTCCTTTGTGATCAGGTAACGTTAACTTTTGTTGCCGATCTATGTTACCTAGTTGCCAAGTTAACTAGGAATTTTTTTCTGTGAAAATGATAGCCAAGTTAACCAAATTCGAATGTGGTCTCGAAGTTGACCAAATGTGTGTCTATGATTCGCCAATGATTTTTGCTTTCGCTGCGTACGGTCACACTATAACTTTCGTAGCGAAAAAAATAATAAAACAAAAAGAGAATTTTATATTTATTTTTATTTAGTTTTTCATATATTTTTTGTGTTGTACGCAAACAATCGAATTTCGCGTCGCATCTCTTCAATCAGTGTGATTTGTGCGTGTGCCGCCACCACTCTGCTAGAGTGCGTGTGCTTGGTGGCCGCGTATTCAACCAATATGAGCGACATCTCCCATACCTCTACTGACAGCGATGCGCCAGATACTGCAGTTCATTGGTGCTCGCCTTCTCTTGCCTGGCAGACGAGCGAACTACGCTATAATCTCCGGTCTCGCCCGGCGAGCAGTAACAGCAACAACAACAACAACGCCAACAATTATATCAACAAGAACACCGTCAACAACAAAAACAATGTCCACAAAAACATTCAAAACACCAACAATGCCATTAACAACACTAACAAAAATACCAAAAATAACGCCAATATCAACGTCAACAATTTCAACTGCAACAACGCCAACAAAAAAAGGAAAATTGCGATAGTTGAAGATGAAATTGACTTGCATGCAGTGCCGCCTACTTCTGCTGGAGCTCGTGCAGCGCCACAAGTGCTCGAGGATCTGCTGTCAGATTCTGACACAGATGTCGAGTCGGTCGACATGGAAGAGATGGTCCCGCCGAGTTCGTCTACTAGTAATGAAGTTACTCACAATGAGGACCGCAACCTAAGCACTGCCGCTGAGATACGCGATTGTTCCCTATCAAACGCACCAAATATTGAAACTGTTGAAATTCGGCCAACAAGACCTTCTAAGCCTCCCCCACTAATTGCTGAGGGTATCACCAACGTTGTTGGACTGCTGGAAGCACTAAATGCTGTCACGCCGCCTGAAAGCTTTATGCTCAAATGCAGTGGTGGTGGCACAGTAAGGGTAATGCCAAGTGGTATTGACGCTTACAGGGCAATACAGAGATTGTTTACGGATAAGCGAATCCCGTTTCATTCGTACCAATTAAGGGAGGATAGAGGTTTCCGCGTGGTGATCAGGGGACTGCATCCATCCCTGCAGAAAATTGATCGCATCAGAGATGAGCTGGCCAGACTTGGGCACGCAGTGCGTGGTGTCCAAACTATCATAAGTCGCGTTGCCAAGAAGGAGCTGAACCTATGTTATTTGGAGTTGGAGCCGGCTGCAAATAACAAAGAGATATACAATCTGCGCTCCATCTCTCAAGTGCGCATTTCAGTGGAATGCCCTGACCGCCATATGGACATCCCCCAGTGCCACCGTTGCCAGGAATTCGGCCATACGATGAAGTACTGCCAAAAGCAGCATCGTTGCGTGAAGTGTGGCTCAGCACATGCAAGTCAGGTGTGTGAAAAACCTTTGGACGCTGACCCGAAATGTGCTAACTGTGGTGGTAAGCATCCCGCAAGCTGGAAGGGATGCCTAGCTTATCAGCGCGTTGCCAAGGAACGGAATCTTGTGGCTCAGTCACGAAGGCCGGCTCAAGACCTACAAAAGTCGCGCCCAAGAAGCCCGGCACCCATTCGCAGGGAACATTTTTCTTATGCTGATGCTGTCAGACTTCAAACGTCCCCTCAGCCTCTGCAGCAACTTGGGCAACAGCAACAGCAACATCTACATCAACAGCGTCTCCATCAGCAGCAGGTTCAGCTTCAACAACAACCTCAAAATCAACACCGACAGCAGCCGCAGCAGCAGCAACAACAACTTTTGTCGGTTCCGCAAGTTGCTCCGCAGGTTCCTGAGCAACAGCGCACAAGAAAAACTCGACGTCACAAAGTTCGCCAGATGCTTAGGCATCGAGAGCACACACAGCAACATCAGGAACACTCGCAGCAATACCAGCAGCAGCAACGCCAACAGCAGCAACAACAACAGCAACAGCACATACAGCAAGAACGGCAACAGCAACCACGACATCAACAACAATACCAGCAGACACAGCGCCAGCAACATCTGCAGCCCCCACAGCAGCAATTTCAGCTAATGCAGCAGCCTCATCTGTACCATGAGCACTCCCAGCTCCAGTTTGACAGTCTTATGTCAAAATTCGACAAGTTAAGTGAGACACTTATGGCCATGATGAGCCTGTTGCACGCTGCACTTGCAAACAGATGAGCCAAATTGGGTTGCGCATTGGCGTGTGGAACGCCAATGGCCTTGCAAATAACGCCAATGAGTTGGAGTTATTTATTCAACGCCATCAAATAGATGTAATGTTGGTCTGCGAGACTCACTACTGCTCCAGATCGCACTACAGGCTACCAGGCTACGACATTCACCTTGCCAATCATCCTTCGGATCGCATGCGTGGCGGAGCAGCAGTGATCATAAAATCTTCACTACAACATCATGCGCTGACTTCATTAAGTTGGCCATGCGCACAATGTGCTGTCGTTAAAGTCTCTAGTGATCAAGGCGAAGTAGTCCTAGCGGCTGTCTATTGTCCACCACGTTTTGTGTGGGAAATAGAAGACTTTAAGTGTCTCTTTGAAGAGCTTGGCCCCAAGTTCCTGATTGCTGGAGACTGGAATGCTCAACACCATCTCTGGGGTGCAGCGTTGGACACTCGTCGTGGGATTGCGCTTGCGGATTGTGTGAGAGACTCCAACCTCCAAGTACTTGCCACGGGAGGTGCAACGCACTACTCGTACGGCAACCATAGGCCAACAGCAATTGACTTTGCTGTGTACGCTGGGATCCGGTCTGACTGTCTTGGTATATCCGAGCGAATTGAGCTTAACTCCGATCACATCCCTTTGATCGTTGAGTACAGAGTGGCTGCAGCTCTGAATGCTCCCAAGACACGTCTTCTGCCGCGCAAGGCAAACATCACCCGATTCCGGAAGAAGTTGGAGCAGCTTGTCAACTTGAACATGGAGCTGAGTTCACCGGCTGATATTGACGACGCAGCAGAGTTATTCCTGCGTAATATTAACGTGGCGGCGGAATACTCCATGCTTGGCCAACAACCTTGTTCGCCTCCCAGTCCAGCTCAGCCCCTTTTAAAACCAGAGGTTTTGGATCTGGTAAGGCACAAGAGAGCACTGCGTCGTCAATATATGCGCTCACGCAATCCGTTGGATCTAAGGGACTTTAGGCGGGCTGCGTACGAGCTGCGAAAAATGCTGTTTGACATTAAGAGCAAATATTTCCAGGATATGCTCCGCAATGCCGATCCCAATAAGAATTATGGATTCAATTTGTGGAAGGCAACGCGTTGTGTCAAGCGGCAGCCACTCAGGCGGATCCCCATTATGCGACCGGACAACACTTGGTGTCGATCGGATGCAGAGATTGCATCGGCGTTTGCGGATGAGCTGCAAGGTCGCTTCACCCCTTTTGCACTTGCATCACCCAGCCAGGTACAGGATACTGAAGCATTTTTAAATGCAGATCTCGATCCTGTACAACCGATCACACCTATCGCCCCTAGTGAGGTCCGCTTACAGATTCGCAGGCTTAAGTCCACTAAGGCCCCTGGCTATGATGGCATTGACGGCAGAGTTGCGAAGGCCCTCCCAGAGAAGGGAGTGATGTTCTTGGTGCTAATTTTTAACTCCATGGTTCGCATCCACCACTTCCCCACTCCGTGGAAGTGCGCTGTGATTGCGATGATTCCGAAACCTGGCAAGCCGGATAATCTTGTCTCGTCATATCGACCGATAAGCTTGCTGTCCACTTTCTCCAAGATATTTGAAAAAATATTTCTGGGAAGATTGTCGGCAGTAAGTGGCTTCCAGAGGGCCATTCCTGATCATCAGTTTGGCTTCAGGCATCACCATGGTACACCAGAGCAAGTTCATCGAGTAGTACAGCATGTCCTCGAGGCGTTGGAAAATAAGCAGTACAGCTCTGCCGTCTTTCTGGATATCCAGCAGGCATTTGATCGCGTATGGCATGATGGCCTGCTTTTTAAGCTTAAATCCCTGCTACCATCGGCGCAGTATTTACTGCTCAGGTCTTACCTGCTTGGCCGTTCTTTTATGGTTGAAGTTAGGGGCGAGCGATCAAACATCCGCCGCATTAGAGCGGGTGTACCGCAGGGTAGTGTCCTTGGACCTGCCTTGTACACATTGTACACCGCGGACTTGCCGATCCCAGTAGCCAGAAATACGCTGCTTGCCACATACGCGGATGACACTGTGTTCCTTGCTAACTCCACCACTGCTTGGAGAGCAGCTGCGGTTACGCAGAGGTTCTTGGATGGCTTTCGTACTTGGGCCAATCGGTGGAACATCTGCGTCAATGGGAGCAAGTCTCAGCACTGCACGTTTGCGCTCAGGAATGGTAACTGTCCAACTGTTCGACTCAACAATATGGTCATACCTCAGGAGAACCATGTTCGCTACCTGGGTATGTATCTGGACAGGAAACTTACCTGGCGCAAACACATCCAGATCACGGCAGCAGTGTGTAGATCCAAAAAACGAAACTCAACTGGTTGCTGAGGCCATCTAGCAAACTCAGCTTGAGCAACAAGCTGCTGGTGTACAGGAGCATCATCGTACCCACATGGACATATGGGATTCCTTTTTGGGGCACAGCTGCAAAATCTTGGGTAAACCAAATTCAAGTCTTGCAGAACAAGGTGCTCAGAGACATGTCTGGTGCTCCACCATACGTGAGTAACAGGACGCTGCACAACGACTTCGGTCTACCGACAGTCACACAACAAATTAACCGACATACGAGTCGGTATAATGACCGGTTGCATAACCACGTCAACCCTTTGGCTTGCACACTTGGGTCAAATACAACGCGCAGGAGGTTAAAGCGCCTCCACACCAGCGACCTCTGGACTGTTGGGCGTTAAATTAATGTACTACAAATGTAATATTTAATGTTATTTATTATCTGCAAAAACCAGTTCTATGTTTATGTTATAAATTTTAATTCACTGCTATTTTTCATTCATACCTTTACAAATCAATGTTTTATAGCCTTTCAATAGGTTGATTAATGTTTAAATAAAATTGCTACATAAAAAAAAAAAAAAAAAAAAAAATGATTCGCCAAATGAATCTAAATAGACTCCTTATTTAACACCTGGTAAATTATGAATGACTGGTCGCCAGTTGACCAAATATGGATGGTTCGCCAAATGAAACTTAACTCCAAAAGTCGGGGGTCACCAAATGTTGAAAGAAAATTACATCATACTGTCACTTCTTAGGGTATGCTGGAAAGTGTGTTGGGTATGCTACCGGCTCGTGTACCAATAACAAAGTGTCGCCGCAATCGGTACTTGAAACAAATTGGGCTGGACGATGTGAATACGCAAAGAGTTCTTTTTGTACTAGTTTATTTCATGAAAAATGCGTGGTTTATATACAAATTTCTTACACGATAATCTTCGCTTAGGGCTAGTTATTCTATGTACATTTGACCCAAACAGTCAATCCTTATCTATGCACTTACAGATACCATACCTTAATAGTTTCTAATTTACGACGCTGCGTATGATAACATCTGCTTACTTCAGGCCGTGCGACAGATGGTGCGACAAACAATGTTTACATGCAACCAATGGGTCGGGTGCATATTTGTTTCATTGATTATGTGCGCTATCAGCAGCGTAAGATTTTCTGCTTTTGAAGAAATCATACATACTCCCGGCCATTGAATGCAGATTCAACCATCATTTAATCTAATAGTGAAAGGTTGATTTCCAGAGGGAAGTTCGCATCTGGGTGTCGTTGATGTTTCGGCTTGCTGAGGTGATCCATTTGTTATGCGCCATTTTTTGATACAATAAATTGTTAGCATTGTCATCAGAAATGATAATCCGATGAACATTGCAATATGTTGATGTTCGATTGGTTGGATATTGTGTGGTAGATGAAAACGTTTGTTTGGTATGAGTCCCCTTTGTAGTTCCTGAAGCTCGTTGTAGCCTAAGTTACTCATATCTTTTGTTGTTGTAGTATCCGATCGTTTGGTTGTTGGTTTATTGTCCTCCATGTCTCCAAATCGAACGTATGATGTCAACAATGATGTTTCCATAACGCTGTGACTAGTTACAGTTATTAGTGAATTGCGTATGGTACATCCTGCCTTTGCTGTTAACAGTCCAGTATCATGTAACTGGATATCTGATGTTCCATCGGTGCAGACTGTAGATCATTTTAACGGACTCTTCGTTGCAAATATCCAACGGTTCATTCTATGCATTTTTTGCCACATAAATATACTCAATCTGGAATGATGCATTTGTTTTGTTATGGAACAGTTGCATTTCGCAGCTCATGTTGATAGAGAAAAGTGATTGTGACTGTAGCAAATGAAATCATTTGTAGATCTTGGATGACAGTTTGCCATGTCTTCCGTAGTCAGCTCCACAAATTTATCTCGAAAATTGTTGATAGCAATGAACGGTGCTCGAACTTTGAATACTTGAAATCCATGTTTGCCTATAGCTGGTATAGGTATCAGATTGTACAGGTCCAGTGTTGAGGTTGATACCAATGGCAATGTTATTTTAATGATGACATGATTGTCTAATACAGTGCCTTCTGCGTTCATCATTTTGTAGGCCATGAGCATGTTCTCTGAGGTGACAGGATGCATTTGATCTGGTTTTAAATTATCTCGTATTTTGTTAAATTGATCTCTTAACTACTGTGGTGACACTAGAAGAGGGCTTATGGTATTGTGACGTACATCAGTCAGTATATTAATGATCTCGCCTTGCATGCCTTGAAGATTGGAAGCTATAGCAGTGAGCTGTGACGTCAACGTAATGTACCATTGAAGCGTGTGGAAATCAGAATTGTCTTTCATTACATTCTTAATTTGGTCTTCCAAATGGTTTAATCGCCTTGAGTAAGCTATTTCATCTCGTTTCAAGACGTTTATCGTGGAGTTAATCAAAGAAGTTTGGTTTTGTAATAACTCCAGGAGATGGTTTTCATTTGCCTTTACTTCAAGTATCGTGTTTGACATGTCCTTTGCATATGTAGAGTCTAACACGCCAAGCAAGCTACTGGCGATGTTTCCCACGATGTCCAATGGTGTTCTCTCTTTGCGTGATTTAGTCAGTAACATGTTTTCCATGAATAATTCTTCTTCTATATGACGGAAGTTTTGATACATTCCCCTGCATGCAGGTATTTCAATAGCTTGGGAACACATTTGTCCAATATTTGTAGTACCTTTCGAAAATGTATCTATATCGGTCCAGTAGGGTCTTAAGTCCAAGTAGGCGACTATCGTCCAATCAGCTACTGCTAGTTGTGTTGTTCCAATCCTTTCAAAAAAAATATATGCCAGGCTTTGATCCGAATTGAGTTACGTTTATCGATTGTGCCAATGTTAGTGCAAATAGAAGCAACATAACCAACGTCGTTGTAACCAATGAACCGATATTCCTCTGCCTTCTTTTCTTGGGATGTGAGATTTCAACTGATTCTCGCTTTCCATAGGATAATCTACAGGCTGCTTGTGGGTGGGTTGCTCTTCATTAAATAGAGCATATGTCAAATTTGCAGTTGTCACATTTTTTAATAGCAGATGCTTTGCTGACTTTACTGCAGCTTCCCATAGTCCGCCAAAATGTGGTGCTCGAGGAGATATGAATTGAACTCCTTTATTAGTGCATTCCTGAATTACTGTAGACTTAGCCTTTTCAGTAAATATGTTGCGTTGTCACAGTGCAATGTTTGACACTTTCCACGTCGAATAATGAAGCGTCGCAGTGCTGCTAGAACTGCCTCCGTGGTGAGATCGCTTACCAGTTCCAGATGAACTGCCTTTGTAGCGAAGCAACAGAATATTGCAATGTATGCAGTGTTAGGCTTCTTTCCACGAATTTTGTAATGGAGCTAAAAAATGGTCTGGCTTGTGTGACCCGAAGTGGTGGTAGATTTCCCATGATTTCACCCATTAATTTCGGCTTTGATTTAGTGCACTTGATGCAATTTTGAACAATATTTCTGGCCATGCTTTTTCCTTTCGGGATCCAGAATTGCTGTCTTAATATGGTCAGCAGCGCTTGGGGACCACAATGCACACTTTCCTTATGAATTTGTCCAAGAATTATTTTTACTATTGGGTCATTGTATGGTAATCGCATTGGGTGCTTTGCGTCAAAAGAGAGAATTGCTGCTTCAAGTCGACCTCCTACTCGCAAGATTCCCTCTTTATCCAAAAAGGGTGCTAAAGCCTTAATTGCACTGTCTCTTTGCGGCTCCTTTTATCTTTTAATTTGCTTTATGTCGTCCATAAAATCATTCCGTTGTATGTTACGGATAATGATTTTTTTGTTGTTTCTTGAAGTTCATCGAACTGTACAATTTGGCTGGTGTGCACTTTTTCCTTTCGGAAGCGCATCATATAAGTTATGATTTTTACTAGCCTATTGAATGAGCCATTATGCCGAATTTTATAGATGATGTCCTCCTCTCTGGAGACAGTCATTATGGATCTCTGACTGGGGGTTGGGGGGTTTGGGTTTTCCACCTCATCTTTAGTAGTGACAAACGGTGGTGGCCATTTTAAAGGTGAGCCATGTAAGAACAGTGGACCATAAAATCACATACTGTCTTTGGCGAATTAGGCAGCAGCTATTCCTGTGGATAGTACATCAGCGGCATTATTCTCCGAGGCGACATGCCTCCATTCCTTTTGTAATGTTAGTTCCTGGATCGTCCCAATTCTTGTGGCAACAAATTTGTCCCGAATGGATGCTGGACAATTAATCCACGATAGTACAATCCTTGAGTCCGACCAATAATAAGTTGGTGCGTTTTTCATTGATATGTCTTCTTTGATGTTTGCTACTAACTGAGCTCCCAATACAGCAGCCTTTAGTTCCAGGCGTGCTAAAGTTATTGTGTTGATTGGGGCTAGGTGTGATTTGGCACATAAGAATTGAACTGTTGCTTGTTTGTCTTTATGTGTTGCTCTTATGTATACGGCAGCTCCAAAAGCCTTTTCTGAAGCATCACCAACTGTTTGAATTTCTATTGGTACAGGTAATTTTCCACGAAATATGTGACGTGGTACTTGAATAGTGTTGAGAATTTTCAGCTCCTCCCTGTATCGTCTCCATTCCTCTTGAAGATGCACTGGAAGGTCTTCTTTAAACCAAATCCTTCCTTTATTGAATGTTGCATGAGTATTTTTGCATTCATGACCACTGGTGAGAAGAGTCCCAGAGGTCATGACATCTCTTCTTGATAGTTTATCTTTAGTGATAATATCTGTTTTACCACATAAAGGATCTAATTTGGGTATCCAAGTGATTCTCAGGGTCTTAGTAGAGCAGTCCTCATATGCGGTATCTTCCAGCTGAACATTTGAAATTGTATTTTCTTTTGGAATTCCTTGTAGTAGTTCATTATTATTACTACACCATTTCCTTAACTTAAATCCGGAGCTGTCCAGGATTTTCTTTAGCTGTTGCTGTCTATGGAGAGCTTCTTGTATTGTATCCGCTCCAGTTAAGCAGTCGTCAACATAGAAATCATTTTCCAATGCAGCAGCTCCTAATGGAAGTTCTCTTTTTGCCTTTTGTGGCTAAATATGGTGCCGCCTTTGTTCCATATGTAACTGTTTTCAGTCTGTAGTACCGTAGATCCTCTGATGGGTCGCTGCGCCATACTATGGTCTGATAATATTGATCTTCGGGATTCATCCAAATCTGACGATACATTTTTTAAATATCCGCTGTGAATACGTATTTGTGCATTCTGAACCGAAGCAAAATTGAGAATAGTGTATTTTGCCCAGTTGGTCCCTTGTGCATCAAGTCGTTCAGCGAATTTCCGGATGACGTAATTGCAGAAGCATCAAAAACTACTCTTAACTTTGTTGTAGAGCTATCGGGTTTTACCACACAATGATGTGGTTTGAAATAGCGTGCCCTTGCTACTTCTCTCGTGTGCATTTCCTTCATGTGTCTCCAGGTCTTCGTATTCTTTCATGATCCCGTTTTTCCAAGCAAAAAAATCTTCGTGTTGCCAGATCACGACTCTCCCCTAGGGCTGAAGTATTTTCCAAAAATGGGAGTCGGACGATAAATTTCTTGTCTACTGCAATTTTGATGTGTTGCAAAAAATGTTTTTCGCATTGTTTTTTCAATGGCAAGATGTTTTCGTTTCAAATGAGTTCAGTTCCCAACATTTTTTTATTTGCTGATCAACCTTATCTTCTTCAGTCAGAACTGAGCATGTGCTTGCTGTAGAAGATGCATCTTGAAGTTTTCCGTTTTCTGTAACCTAGGCATTCCTCTTCCAATTTTCAAATGATTATTTTGAATGATTTCCAAATAATATTCTGCTCCTAGAAGTATGTCAGTTCTTCCAGGTTTGTCAAATTTGGGGATTGCCAAAGTAATGTTTTGTCGGGAGTTTCCACCGAGATGTTTCGATCTTCTGTGCTGGTTGGTCTGCTACGACGTGAGGTAGTACGATAGCTTCTAATCTTGAGATGAATTTGTTATGATGTGATTTAAGCATAACATTCACTCATGCTTTTGATGTTTGCGTTCGTCCGCCAATTCCATTAATGTGTAGTTCAGATCTCTGGCGCTTTAGGTTCAACATGTTTAATGCCCTCCCCAAGATGACATTAATTTGCGAGCCTGAGTCGAGCAGGGCTCTAAATTCTCTCACTTGCCATTGTTTCCTTCAATAAGGACTCGTACTGTGGCTAAAAGTACATAATTTGTTTGTACCGTACTTGTCGATGCTATTGTTTTGGATTCAGGTTTGATTTCCAAACGTAGAAGAGTGTTGTGCCTTTTATTGCACTTAAAACAATCTCTTCTCTGGCATGTTTTTGCAGTATGATTGCGCTTAAAACATTTTACACATAGTTTGTGTTTTTGAACCCAATTTAATCTTTCTGTCGGGATCATCTTAATGAACTCATTGCATTTAAATATAGCATGGTTCGGTTTTTTTCACAGAAATAGCAAGTGTATTCTGTTCCAATTGATGCGCATATATTTTGTTTGGTGCTAACATTTTACTTATCCGCACTGCAAGTGGCTTCTAATGTAAGAAATCCTTGCTCCAAAAATATCAACAACTGACTCAGTTCTTGTAATTTTCTTGAATCTACAACAGATTGTTCATATAGCATATGAGTTTGCCGATCCAACTTCTTGGTTAAGATGCAAAGAAGTATTGGATCCCAGGTCTCTGTCGTAATCCCAATGTTATTCAGCGCAGATAACGTTTAATTTATGTTATGATGCAACGCTTTAATAGATTTCGCCTCATTAATGGTTGTTGGCTGATCTAATAGCTTATTGATTAATGCGTTACTTAGCACTCGTTTGTTGCTGAATCGCTCTTGCATCATATTTCATGCTGTTAAATAGTTTCCTTCGGTTAAGGAAAGATGGCGTATCAAACGTTCCGCGTCTCCAGCGATGTTGCTCTTTAAATACCACATCTTCTGAATAGTCGGCAATGTTGATTCATGAATAATTTTCTTGAAAATATCAAAAAATGGCTGCCACTTTAGATAATCTCCGTTGAATTTGGGAATTTCTATCTTTGGCAGAGGTAAAGCAGTATGCATTTGAGGCGTACTGGCAGGTCGCTGAATAATTTCTTCTCCTGTCATGGTTTGAACTGATATAACAGCATCTTCAGCAGCCAAATATCTCCTCTCATCATATCCAATCTTTTTGGGATCCATGAATTTTGTATAAATTTGGATGTGGATGTTTCTTATCTCACTCCAACCTTGGCTTATGACTTTTTGAAAACCTTGGCGAGTTTCATTAGTCATTTTGTTCATTATTCGCTCTAAACTGTCGAGCAATACATTTTGCTCACGAATCATTGGTTCTAATTCCAATTCCAATTCCATTGAGCTTATTTCACTTTGAATTTTTTCTTTCTATTCAAGTACTAAATCTTTTATTTACACATAGTATTCATTCAAAAAATAGCTATGTTCAATTTTTTTTGCTTGAATCAGTTCTTGCAGATTCCTTTCTTCCTTTGAAAAAGTCTCCCAAAGGTTGTTTAATCTTCTCAGGCGCTCTTGAAAATATCCTGGCTTCGCTTTCCACAGGAATCCACAGGATCCATTTTGTTTTATTTTTAATTATCTTTTCATTTAGTGTAATACCTGACTCGTT
>JAWNMZ010000147.1:0-34906 GCA_035043445.1 Drosophila silvestris
GCGATGGGTCCCGGGCCACAGGGATATAGCGTGGCCACAGGGGATAGAGCAGAAAGGCCCCTGATAGGGCCAGAACCGTATTGTGGCATAGGTAAATAGACTATACGGCTAGTACTTAGAAATGAGGAGAAACAGATGCAGCAGCAGTGCTGGTCAGAGGCAGTAGGCCTCCGGCAAGCAAGATGTCGCCTTGGTGGTTATAATCTCAAGCGATTTAAGCAAGTTATAACCATGGGAAAGAACAATCTTAGGATACTTACCGGTCTAATGACGGGACACTGTCGACTAAGAAGTCACCTAACTAGACTAGGTATATATAGTAGCGATCTCTGCAGGTTCTGTGAAAGAGAGGAGGAATCCTCGATACACATCGTAGCAGAATGTGTCGCACTAGCTAGAAGAAGATGTAGCAACCTAGGGTTGCATGTCTTGAATTATAGAGACATAGAATACCTCAACCCAACAACGATCCTAGCATTCGCACGGGATCTGGGACTGATGGAAGAGCTATAGGCTCAGAAGCGGACACAATAGATCCAACAGGTCGCGGTGCAACTTCCCCAATAATATGATAATAATGCTCTTATCGATTTACACTGTGAGGAGCCATACAGCCATGCACGTGTGGGCATGTATGTGTATGTTTGTTTGTGATCACAAATATATATGCACATGCATGCTCATGGATGTGCATGCGAAATGCCCATCAGCATGTATTCAATGTTGTATGCGCCCCTCACAATAGCTGTCTGTCATGCCGAAATCCGGCCCTGATACAGCTGCGGCGAATTCGCTCTCTTTCGCCCTCTCTCTTTCTAACGCAGGTGTTCAGCCATTTGAACGTGTCTGACATACATGTCCATCAGGACATGTGCCGTTAGTGTGGGAGGAGTATGGCGGGAGCAATACTGTCGTCCATACTCACACTGACGGCAGACAATGGCTGGCGCCAGCAAAATAGCAGTGGAAAAGTACCAGAAGATCACGCCACCAAAAGATCACGCGACCGTGGTACAGTCCCGGCAAAAGGTGGCCAACCAAGGCCTATAAAAGGAGCGCCGCAGCACAAGGCGCGGCGGTGCAAATCAACACGCGAAGCTGTGCAAATCAACACGTGAAGCTGTGCAAATCAACACGCGAGGCCGTGCAAATATACAAGTGAATAAGAACCAAGATATACAAGTGAACGTGAGTCGGTCGCGAGATACAAAGGACGAGTGTAAGGACACGGTGTATCGAAGGACTCAACTGAACACAAGGATCACAGGACATCGAGGTCCTGAAATTAGGTGTGAATCGTATATCCTTGCCACGCTCGAGTTGTGGCAACAGGCGTTATCCGCAAAGAGCCAAGTGAAGCAAGCGAGGCTTGGTCTGTGATTAGCCAGAGAGAGTGACACGCGAATCCTGACGCACCAGCTACTAGGGGCAATCCTTGGGGAAACAAGGAAACCGCTAGTCCTGGTGAACATCAGGAGAGCTGTACGAAATCTCTGGCGGGCAGACTGAGATCCTGAGCTTGCGTAGCTGGCGTGCGGAGGGCCTGGGGCAGATTCTGGCGCACAGGAGCTCGAATCAAACCTGAGTCAAGGGCACCGATGTGTGGCGAGACGCCACGGAACAAATAGAAACTAACATTGGAAAGTGTGATGTCAAATAAGCGATCAAATAAAACAAGTTTTATATATATATATACACGGTGTTGTTAATTGTTGCAAACGCAATATAAATTTGTTGCTCGAACCCTCAGCTCGACTGAGTTTTAGCTTAGCTAAAATACGACCGAATAAAAAGGTTCGTTACAACTGGCGCCCAACTTTGGTGGTTGCAATAATTTAAAACACATTATATATATTAAAATAAAATAGAATAAAAATGGTTCGCGCGTGGGTGTACAATTTAAAAAAAGATGAAGTGCTAAAATATGGAGCGGAGTTCGAGGTGGAGTTGTCCGGAACTTTGGATGCTATGCGCAGACAATTCGGAGATTGGGTGAGTACTCACGAAAACAGATTGCCATATAGCACAAGATTGGAGGAACTAGCGGCGATTCATGGCAGACAATCGCCGGCTAGAGAAACTGAAAATGCTGCGGATGCGAGAGAGTCGACGAATATAAATTTCGCCCAACTTAGCATCCCGGCAACAAGCGCAGCAGCGCGGGCTCGAGACGCCAGTCATACTCTTTGGGGGATAGCGTCCACACCACAGCCACAAAGAAGAGTGTCCATAAACGAACAAGCGGCACCGACTATGTCCCAGGAATACCCCAGAGTAGCGAAACAAGTCCGCGAATGGAATTTTCGTTTCGACGGCACCACGAAGCCTTTGGAATTCCTGGAACAAGTCGAATGGTCAGCAGACACTTATGGACTGAACCTGAATTTAATTCCCAGGGCCATGCCCGAATTACTTCAGGGAATGGCTCTTAAGTGGTACATAGCCAACAACCAGCACTGGACGAGATGGGTAGCATTCGTCCACAGTTTTCAGGAGTATTTCCTTCCAAGAGACTACTTCGAAAACTTGAAGGACGAAGTTACCCGAAGACGGCAGGCCATACACGAACCGTTTAAAGTGTATATGGTGGAGATGCAGACGCTCATGCGGCCACTGCAATATTCGGCGGAAAGAGAGCTGAATAAAATATACAGCAACAGCCTCCCAGATCTACGAGCTTACGCCAGGCCATACCAATTCAATAATCTGGCAGAATTGATGCATTTGGCCGAAGCGTTCGAGGAGCTCGAAGCGGACAGGGAGAAGCTGAGACGACAGAACCGCATGGAACAACCAAGACCCATAGAATCACCACGACGCCGCATGGAGCCGCCCCAAATGCGTCAAGAAGCTCCACATTACAGCCACAGAGAATCCGCTCAGAGGCATAATCGACCACAATTTAGGGCAATAACGGACGACCATAACACACACAACCAGGCGTATCAGGAACGGACAGAATTCGATACGAGACCCAGACCTGCCCCGAGGACGAGACGAGACAACATACAAACACATATAAGCAACCCAGCGAGGGCATGCAGATTTTGCGGCCAGGAGGGACACTTCGCAATTGAGTGTACGAATCCTATGCTGGAATATTGCTGGCTATGTGGACGTATCGGAGTTCGTACGTCAGTATGTTGTCCGTCGGGAAACGGACACCGGCGTCCGCCACCGAGGGGCGAGCGGGAGCCGAACAGAACAGCCCCAAGACGCTAATCGGAAGCCTTCAAGACGAGGGAGCGCAGCTGACAGCGGTCGTTGAGATCGGCAACTGTCGGTATAAGGCTACGATTGACACAGGGGCCACGAGTAGCTTCGTTAGCGAAAAGCTAGCGCGTGGACTGATCAACGTAGGCCGACGAAGCGCAACCGAACGTCGAGTCCGGATGGCAGACGGCCGAAACAGCGGAGTCCGAGAACAAGTCGAGGTGAATATCAGACTAGGGCTGAGGAACATGGATATTGCCTTACTGATACTCCCAGGAATCATCGACGACTTAGTCCTCGGATGGGATTTCTTGTCTGGCATGGGTACAGTTTTGGAATGCGCAGGGTTGCTAGTAAGCATTCCAAAATACGACATAAGCCATCAAGAGGAGAGGTTGTCGGTAGCAACAACAATCGAAACACCACTACACTCAGATGCAGAGATTGATCAATTTTTGCGAGGAGAATTGGCGGCATTTGGGGATATAAAAGGAACATCGCCTATAACTGAGCATCGCATTGTCATGAGCGACGATCGGCCAATTAAACAGCGGTACTTCCCTAAAAATCCCAAGATGCAAGCCGAGATCAACAAACAGGTGGACGAACTGTTGGCCAAAGGATGCATCGAGCCCTCAAGAAGCCCGCACAGCGCACCAATCGTAATGGTGAAAAAGAAAACGGGAAAATGGCGCCTCTGTGTGGACTTTCGGCAACTAAACAGCAAATCAATAAAAGATGCATATCCGTTGCCGCGAGTCCACCACATCCTGGACCAGCTGAGAGAGGCAAAATTTATAACAAGCTTGGACCTGAAAGATGGATACTGGCAGATCCCGATGGAAAAGGAGAGTCGAGCGATGACGGCATTCACAGTTCCAGGTAAAGGACTGTTCCAATGGAAAGTAATGCCATTCGGACTCCATTCGGCGCCAGCCACGTTTCAGAGGGCCCTCGATCGCGTGATTGGACCCGAAATGATGCCGCATGCGTTTGCATATTTGGACGACATTATTGTAATCGGGAAAACACGCGAGGAACACATGGACAACGTGAGAGAAGTGTTCCGACGGTTGAGAGCAGCAAATCTGAGGATCAACGTGGACAAGTGCGACTTCTTCAAAAAGGAGCTTAAATACCTTGGCCATCAGGTGACCGAAGAAGGGATACGCACGGATCCGGAGAAAGTAGCTGCTATCGCCGAATTGAAACCCCCTGGAAACGTCAAAGAATTACGGCAGTACCTGGGAGTGGCATCATGGTACAGGCGGTTCGTACCAGATTTTGCCGCCACAGTACACCCACTACACACACTATTAAAGAAAGGTACAAAATGGGAATGGACCGGAGAGCACCAAGAAGCTTTCGAAAAGGTCAAAGCTAAGCTGACACAATCCCCTGTGTTAGCATGCCCAGACTTCTCAAGGCCATTTTGCTTGCAGACGGATGCTAGCAATTATGGCTTGGGAGCGATACTGACCCAAGACTCAGAGGAGGGCGAACGGGTCATATCGTATGCAAGCAGATCTTTAAATGGTGCGGAGCGTAACTACTCTGCGACCGAAAAAGAGTGCCTTGCGATAATCTGGGGCATAAGGAAGCTAAGACCGTACTTGGAAGGATACCACTTCACTGTCATTACGGATCATATGGCACTGAAGTGGCTGAACTCCATCGAAAGCCCATCAGGCAGGATCGCGAGATGGGCACTGGAGCTGCAACAGTTTGACTTTGACGTGAAATACAGAAAGGGAAACCTTAATGTTGTTGCAGATGCCCTATCCCGACAGCCCCTGAAGGACACGTGCTTCAGAGTCTCAACTATGGACGACGCGATGGACCAGGCAAACAAGAGCTGTAACTGGATCCAAAAGATGCGGGCTGACATAGCGAAAAATCCGAGGAAGTTCCCAGACTATAGTGAAAAATCCGGAAATCTCTATAGACACATCCCGCATAGAGCTGGAACCGAGGATGTGGTAGCCTGGAAACTGTGTGTGCCCACCGGAAAAAGAAGGCAAGTCCTAGGCGAAAATCACAACACCGCCACCGCCGGTCATACGGGTAGTAGGAAGACAATAGCCCGAATAGCAGCACGCTACTATTGGCCAGGCTTATACAGGGACGTACGCGCATATGTCCAACAATGCGAGTTATGCCAACAGTATAAGCCAAGCCAAATGGCCGCGGCAGGACAAATGCTGACCAAAATACCAGAGGAACCCTGGAGCACAGTTTGTGCTGACTTCGTGGGACCACTACCGAGATCGACCCACGGAAACACGATGTTGTTGGTCTTCATAGACCGCTTCTCCAAATGGACGGAAATGGTACCGCTCCGAAGCGCCACCACAGCAACGCTAGAAAAGGCCTTCAGGGAAAGGATTTTAGCTCGGTTTGGGGTACCCAAAGTATTAATAACCGACAACGGGACCCAATTTACAAGTAGGGCATTCAAAAAATTCCTTGAGGAGATGGGAGTCAAACAGCAATTCACAGCGCCCTACACTCCACAAGAAAACCCCACTGAACGCGCGAATCGCACTGTGAAAACAATGATCGCACAATTCACCAAGGACAACCAAAGACGCTGGGATGAAACTCTACCCGAACTGACACTGGCAGTTAACACCAGCGTCTCAAGCTCCACCGGGTACAGCGCGGCGTTCATAACACAAGGCCGAGAGCCTAGGCTGCCAAAGGCGTTGTTCGACGAGGTGACAGTAGGAACAGGACAAGCAACTCAAACACCGTCCGACAATGAGAAGAAATTAAAGGAAGTATTCGAAATTGTCCGGCGGAGTTTAGAAAAGGCAGCACAGGACCAAGCAAGGCACTACAACCTGCGTCGTAGACCATGGAGACCCAATATCGGAGACAGAGTGTGGGTGAAATTACACCACCTGTCAAATGCAGCAGAAGGATTCGCAGCGAAGCTGGCACCGAGATACGGGGGTCCATATCAGATTGTGGACTTTACATCACCCGTAATATGCAAAATAAAGGGCATAACGGACAAGCGGATAAGGACAGCACACGTGAGCGACCTGAAGCCGCACAGCGACCGGAAGGATACGGGTGAGCCTGAAACCCCCAAACATTAAAACTAACCAATATTCAATAGATAAATAATATAGCTATATAACAATTACGCCAGTCATTTTTTTCCTAATATAAAAAGAGAGGGAAAATAAATGTGGTTCTACACAATAATATATAACACATTTACAATCATATAAACTAATAAAACCCAAAAGGGAAGGGTATACAAATAAACTAATATACACCCAAAAGGAAAGGGTATAAAAATAAATTAATATAAAACCCAAAAGGGAAGGGTATAACAAATAAATTAATATAAAACCCAAAAGGAAAGGGTATAAAAATAAATTAATATAAACCCAAAAGGAAAGGGTATAAAAATAAACTAATATAAACCCAAAAGGAAAGGGTATAAAAATAAAGCAATATAAAACCCAAAAGGAAAGGGTATTCACATAAATTAATAAAACCCAAAAGGAAGGGTATACATATAAACTAATAAAACCCAAAAGGAAGGGTATACGCATAAACTAATAAAAAAATAAAAAAATACATATACATATATATCAATATATATACATATATGAAATACATATCAGCGCCCCAAGGCGGGCCCAAAACCCAAAACCAAAGGCGGCCCTGAACAAAGCGAATAGAGATAAAAATTACGCTGATCAACTTCACAGCGGGAGCAGGAGAGAAAACATGCAAAGAGAGCGCATGACCATGACCTACAATCGACCGCAAACGTACAAGCTGAAGAGCAACGGCCGCCGAAACGTTTGCTCAGCCACACGCTTGCGCATGAAAAGTGCAACAACAACATGTGAGCGAGTGCACATGCACGCGCAGCGAAAAGGTTCAACGCACCGAAACTCTAATCAGCAGCGCGCTTGCGCACAAAAAGGGCAACAACAACTCTGCACATGCGCCGTTGGTTACTCACCCACACTAGAGCAGATGCGTGCACACAAAGGGCACCGTTTGTTACTCACTGATATCAGTGCAGACGGGCGAGCAAAAAAAAAAAAGGGCAACAACAACTTCGCACACGCGCCGCTATCAGTGCAGCCCGTTTGGTACTCACCGATGTCAGCGCAGGCGGGTGAGCATGCAAACGAAGAGGGCAACAACAACGTATGCAGGTGCGGAGAGACGCACATAATTAAATGGAGAGCGCAAACACAAAGGGAGACAAAACGTTTGCGCTTGGAGATGCGTACCCGAAGGGCAAAAGAGAGTATTACAACACTTTTGCGGATGCGCAGGCGTACGCCCGAAGTACAACGTAAGCTCATCTCTGCTACTAGTGCTTAGGCGGGAGCACTAAAATTGTGAGAATATGCATTAGAGCTTTGAGAGTGAAGATTCGGGCGTCGCGATCAAACACGCCCACACACACACACCCCAAAAGGGTATAAAAGGCGGAAGCAGCCACGCGCTCGACTTCTTTGAAAATTATACTTGAAATGGACAAGCAGCAGACAACAAACGTGAGCGTCAGCGAGTCGGCATCAGGCCGCCGCCGAGCCTCGGACCCAAATCTCCATGGCCGGCCCAGCGGAGCTGGGATTCCGTGCGGCGAGAGAGCCGGTCCGGGTGCGCGCACGGCTACTGGTCGCCGGCCGCAACGCCCACAAAGAAGAGCAGGACGCGTGGTGCGCGAAGTACGCGTGGTGCGCGTCACAAGGCGCCGCATCGCGCAGGAACGGCGCAACCGGGAGCACGACGAGCTCGAGCTGCTGGCATCCCCATTACACGCTCCCAGCATCGAGGGGGACGCAGAAATGGACGCAGTTCCGGAAGCCGCCGAGGAGGTGCTGCCACGACGCCGACGCTACCCCAGCGACCTGGACGAGGTCAACCCAGAGTGGCTTCGCTGGCAGTACCCGGAACTGCCCCCGACGCCTGAGAACGACCCCACCGCAGTGCGGTTCACAGGGCCACGCCCCCGCGCCGATTCGTGGGAGGCGGCCGGACCAGCGGAACCCGACGAGGCCATGGTCGAGGTCCCAGAAGGGAAGACCGAAGACCCGGGGACGACGAACGAAGACGCAATCGTCGTGTCATCCGAGGACGAGGGGAGACAGACGAGGGACGACAAACGCCGGAGCCAATCGTCAACCCCGACGATGAGGACACCATGCCGTTCACGCCATCGGCGCGACCGGAGCCAGAGGTGATCGTCATCTCCGACGACGAAGATGACGAGGAGCGGCGCGGGGAAGGAGGAGGTGCCCAGGGGCATGGCGAGCGGCAGCAACCACCGCCACCCACCGTGACCGCAACGTATGCGAGGGCCTTCGCGGACGGCCGCTGGAGACACCAGGTGACACTGGTATGTGCCTGGGAGGAGGAGGCGGGGTTGCCACCCGCTTGGCAGCTGGAGGAGCAGCAACCACCCGCAGGCCCTAAACCCCCACAGCCGGACCTGAGCCCAGCACCGGCCGCCGTGGGATCACCACCACCCCCGCCGCCGGAGTGGAAACGGCCCGCATTTCTGCGCCAGGCATCGTGCCCAGAGGCGGGCACGAGACCCCCCAGGCCGACGCTCTTCCGACAAAATTCAAACCCGGAAGGGGAGGCTGGATGGCAGGAGCTACCACCGTCGGCCTGGCCACCCGGCATCACGGAGATGACCGATGCCATGCCGGGACCAAGCCGACGGGGGTCGAGGATCGTGTGGCACGATGGGTGCCGCTACCGGGTGAAAACATCGACGCGAGGCACACGGGTCTTCCGCCGGGACTAGGGAAAACAAATAATAAAAAAAAAAATAAATAAATAAAAGGAAAATAAAAATAATAAATAAAAAAAAAAAAAAAAAAACAAGCCCCAGATATTCTTACTATATATTTTCAGATCTAGAGGCTGGAAAGTGGAAGCTTTCCGCTGCCGAAGAAAGAGGGGAGTGTGAGGAGCCATATAGCCATGCACGTGTGGGCATGCATGTGTATGTTTGTTTGTGATCACAAATATATATGCACATGCATGCTCATGGATGTGCATGCGAAATGCCCATCAGCATGTATTCAATGTTGTATGCGCCCCTCACAATAGCTGTCTGTCATGCCGAAATCCGGCCCTGATACAGCTGCGGCGAATTCGCTCTCTTTCGCCCTCTCTCTTTCTAACGCAGGTGTTCAGCCATTTGAACGTGTCTGACATACATGTCCATCAGGACATGTGCCGTTAGTGTGGGAGGAGTATGGCGGGAGCAATACTGTCGTCCATACTCACACTGACGGCAGACAATGGCTGGCGCCAGCAAAAGGGCAGTGGAAAATTACCAGAAGATCACGCCACCAAAAGATCACGCGACCGTGGTACAGTCCCGGCAAAAGGTGGCCAACCAAGGCCTATAAAAGGAGCGCCGCAGCACAAGGCGCGGCGGTGCAAATCAACACGCGAAGCTGTGCAAATCAACACGTGAGGCTGTGCAAATCAACACGCGAGGCCGCGCAAATATACAAGTGAATAAGAACCGAGATATACAAGTGAACGTGAGTCGGTCGCGAGATACAAAGGACGAGTGTAAGGACACGGTGTATCGAAGGACTCAACTGAACACAAGGATCACAGGACATCGAGGTCCTGAAATTAGGTGTGAATCGTATATCCTTGCCACGCTCGAGTTGTGGCAACAGGCGTTATCCGCGAAGAGCCAAGTGAAGCAAGCGAGGCTTGGTCTGTGATTAGCCAGAGAGAGTGACACGCGAATCCTGACGCACCAGCTACTAGGGGCAATCCTTGGGGAAACAAGGAAACCGCTAGTCCTGGTGAACATCAGGAGAGCTGTACGAAATCTCTGGCGGGCAGACTGAGATCCTGAGCTTGCGTAGCTGGCGGGCGGAGGGCCTGGGGCAGATTCTGGCGCACAGGAGCTCGAATCAAACCTGAGTCAAGGGCACCGATGTGTGGCGAGACGCCACGGAACAAATAGAAACTAACATTGGAAAGTGTGATGTCAAATAAGCGATCAAATAAAACAAGTTTTATATATATATATACACGGTGTTGTTAATTGTTGCAAACGCAATATAAATTTGTTGCTCGAACCCTCAGCTCGACTGAGTTTTAGCTTAGCTAAAATACGACCGAATAAAAAGGTTCGATACAACACCATCACGTATATCAGTTTTCGGAGGCTGAGTGGGCGTGGTCATTCAATTTTATTACCCATCTTTCTAGGGCGCTACTAAAATTTTGTGACTCTCTAGCTTACAAATTGTGGCAGATATGCGCATTTAAGAATTTTTGGGGCCAAGTTTTTGGGGGCGGAGGGTGTGAGCGTAGTCTGAAAATTGATATGTCTCTAGCTCTAGCTAGGGTGTCGAAAAAAGTTGCGATCATACAGACGGACAGACGAACAGACAAACGGTACTAAAGTATAACAACTGAGAAATTATGGACATTTCTCTCTAACTAATTGCTTGGATTTGCTGAAACATCAACTATTTATAAATTAAAGCATGGATGACATATGTCATTGTAAAACTTGAAGTAATTGCATTCAGTCATCCCGAATCTTTTCAATATGGCGTCGATGTACTTTTCCTGTGCAAGGAATATGCGATGCTCTTTCAGATCCTGCTTGAATTCTATGCCCAGACAGGTTGTCACTGGGCCGAGATTTTTCATCTCAAATGCGTCTCCGAGGATTTCTTAGGTCTGATGCAACCAATCCGGATGATTTGACGTCAACAGCAAATCATCTACGTAAATGGATACTAGGAGAATCTTCTTCCCCTGCCGTTTGACGAACAAGCTTGGGTCCTGTTCTAATCCAACTTCTTGTAGCTTCGTAATGAGTCTACAATACCAACACAAACCAGACTGGCGTAATCCGCATAGCGCCTTCTTCAACAAACATACAGGGCTTCTCATTGATGACAGCGCCGCACGACATTCCCCTGTTGTCTTCATGTACTCTGCTCGAAGTGAATCCTGTTTCGTTCCAATTGATTGGCCCGATTCCAACTTTTCCATGAAATCATTGAAGCTCTCTGGCACCTCCATATGTACGCTCTCTTCGAGCTCGCCGTTTAGGTAGGCTGTGACCACGACCATTTGATGTATCTCCATATCAAGTTCCGCTGCCATGGCCACCAAAAATCGACTTATCGAACTTTCTTTTTTCCTGAAACGGTACCATTGTCTTTTGTCCGAAACACCATTTTGCAACCTATAATCTTTCGATCCTTAGGGCGTTCCACTATCTTCCATGTTCCGTTGTGTATCTGCGCCAGAAACTCATCTTCAATTGCCCTTGTCCAACTGACGCTGTCCTCGTGGCTTTTCCCCTCTTTCAGTGTAGTTGGATCATCTGTCGCAGCCATTTTTGCCATTTCGCATTCCTCGAATGTCTCGCTTGAGCTGCTCTGCTCGTCGCTGCTGTTCACTTGTGCTGGTGGTTGATATATTTTCCGTGGCCTACCACGCTGGCCTGTACTC
This sequence comes from Drosophila silvestris, assembly GCA_035043445.1. Classification (NCBI taxonomy): domain Eukaryota; kingdom Metazoa; phylum Arthropoda; class Insecta; order Diptera; family Drosophilidae; genus Drosophila; species Drosophila silvestris. Next base: position 11,710 of record JAWNMZ010000147.1, read on the forward strand.
TTGATCTTGGGACGCCCTCTGCCACGCTGCTGCTCAACTAACTTCTGCTTGGGTCGCTCAACTGAACTGTTATCGTCGCTGGTAGACACCATCACAAGGTTTAATCGTGATATCGATGTCGAAACCTCCGTTTGAGTTTTGATCCCTTTCGTAGAACTCAGCGTAATCGCTTTTGAAACCTGGAACATTCAAAAACTTGACATCTTTGCTTACTATTACCTTACGCTTTTCAGGTAAATATAATCGACATGCCTTCGATGTAGTTGAGTAGCCGAGCAGTATGCATTCTTCCGATCTTGATTCAAATTGACCCTTATTTGAACCTCAAATTTTGGCTCAAATCCGATACATAGAAAAAATCTTTCAACGTTAAGTCAACTCGTTGCTTCTGTTTCGTAACTGCGATTTTAGCATTACCAATGCCACTAATCCGTGTGGTCTTATTATTGCCAAATGTAAGCTTTCGACTTTGAATATCAGTGACATGCTCATGTGTGCCGTAACCACTATCGAGGCACCACAAGCCATTTTTCTCATCGTCAGAAAAGCATTAGCGAAAGCTCACCGTTTTATTCTGTACCCGCACTGTTGTGTTCATTTGTATTGCTTTTCATATTCTTTTATGAGTTGCTTCGACAATTCCGCGCGAAATGTCAAACCTTGCCACAGCTGAAACATTTTCTGTCTTCTCGCTGCACTTTTCGGTTTTTCCTACTTTCCTATTTCTTTCCACATCTTTCCGACGATTAGCGAACATTGCGCTTTGTTCTTCGCGATTATCTTTATTTTTACGCGCTTCTGACTCTTCAAGAATTTTGACGCGAAGCACATCGGGATGGGGCAAGTCATCTCATGCTTCCATCGCACATCTGAACACTTCATAAGAGTCAGGCAAACTATATAGCAATAAGATTACTAACAAATCATTTCCAATCGCGACACCTATTTCTTTCAATTTTTTCATTGCGTCGAAAAATGCATTTATATTTTGGCGCGCACTAGCGCCGTCGTTCATTCGCGACAATACCACTCGTTTCAGCAGGCTTGCTTTTCGCACTGGCCCCTTTGATGGAAATGTCTCCTGCAATTTCAACCAGTATTCTTTCGCCGAATTACACTCTTCAATTATAGCCAATTCCGATGGGCTAATCGATAATAATATGTCCGCGCGCGCCTTCGCATCGTATGTTTTCCATACAGCTCGGTCTGTTGCATTTTCTGGACAAATTTTCGTTCCATCAACATACTGCCATAGTTCGTTTTTCACTAATATAGCAAGCATCTGCAATTTACACGTGTCATAGTTCTCCGTACACAGTGGCGCAATCTTAATAAATGCGCCTGCCATTTTTCACAGCTACCCTATTTATTGTCAACGTTTTCCTGCTTATTTATCAATGGGCACATAACCTGATGGATTTGTTAGATCCGATCGCACAGCTTCACAGCGTTTATAAACAAGAGAACGATATTCTGCAGGAATCAAAGTTTTTATTTGGATAACGACGTGACTTATTTGGCAGTCTAAAACGGAGTGTATTACTTGCTATTGTGAAATTCATATTTGAGTACATACGAATGAAGGAACAATGCAAAACTTAAGATAAACTAAATAAGAGTTGCCAGATTGTTACATTGTATACAATAGGGTCACATTTGCAACAGGGCAACAGGTTGAAAAATATGTTGGAGAAGTTTCCTACTAATCTACGTTCCAAGTTTGGTAGCTTTAGTTCTAAACTGACTGCTCCTCACAATATACCTTTAAAATTTGATGACTAGCTTCAAATTACATGAGGTATGTCGGTTTTGGGAGGCTGAGTGGGCGTGGTGATTCAATTTAGGGCGCTACTAAAATTTTGTGACTCTCTAGCTTACAAATTGTGGCAGATATGCGCATTTAAGAATTTTTTTGGGCCAAGTTTTTTTGGGGCGGCGGATGGTAAGCTTGGTCTGAAATTTGATATGTCTCTAGCTCTAGCTACCTCCCCCAGCCTTGGCGGTCTTAGCAAGGATGTTCACCAACAAACACCTTGGGCTGGCCCTGGTACAGGAGCCGTGGGTGAACAATGGCATTAAAGGCCTGTTCACAGCCGACTCAAAGGTAATCTGGGATCGGAGAGATCCAGCACTCAGAGCTTGTCTCATGGTAAGGAAAAGTATTAACTTTACTATCCTTTCAGAATTCTTGACTAGAGACTGCGTTCCCATACTGGTGTACACCAAGGCTAGCGCGGTCTCTATGGTCATCGTGTCTGCATACTTCGCAGGGATGCACCCTGCCCACCACCAGAGGTCGAAAAGCTGGTGAAGTATTGCAGGAAAGAGAAGATGCCGGTGCTCATCGGATGCGATGTCAATGCGCACCATACGATATGGGGCAGCAGTGACATCAATTTAAGGGGTGAATGCCTAACTGATTTTATTTTTAAATATAATCTAGAATTAGGAAATGTCGGATCTGCACCGACATTTGTTACTAGGATCAGGGAAGAGGTGCTGGACATCACCCTGATCAGTCGGTCCCTAAAGCCTCACCTTAGGGAATGGCATGTTTCCCAAGAGGAATCCATGTCTGACCATAGCACACCAGGTCGCAACCCCAGGAGAACCAACTGGGAAGGCTATAAGTCGACCTTAAGGCTCAACCTAGCCAACGGACTATCTGGTACACCCAGGAATCCGATAGAGCTGGACAGAGCCACGGATGACCTCAATAAGTGCATAATTGGTGCATTTGAGGAAAATTGCCCGGTAGGGAAAAGGTTCATGGAAAAAGATGCCCCATGGTGGAACGACAGTCTGGAAAGGCTGCGCGTCACCACACGTCGCCTCTTCAATAAAGCCAAGAGAGACGATATGGAAACAATACCGCGAAAGCCTTACCTCCATAATAAGGAGATAAGAAAGGCCAAGCGGAAGAATTACAGAGACTTCTGCGAAAGCATAGTTAGCACAAGCGAGGGCGCCAGGCTCCACAGAGCACTGGCGAAACGAACGCCTGACGCTAACCTTGCACTGAAGCGTGGGGATAATTCCTATACGAGCAGCAATAAGCAAAGATAAGAATTACTCTTCGAGACGCACATCCTAGGCTGTACACCCCTGCAGGAAGAGGCTATCGTAGTAATAAGCAGATATAGAAGTTTCCTACTAATCTACGTTCCAAGTTTGGTAGCTTTAGTTCTAAACTGACTGCTCCTCACAATATACCTTTAAAATTTGATAACTAGCTTCAAATTGCATGAGATATATGGTTTTATCGATTTACACCATCAGGTATATCGGTTTTGGGAGGCTGAGTGGGCGTGGTCATTCAATTTTATTACCCATCTTTCTAGGGCGGCACTAAAATTTTGTTACTCTCTAGCTTACAAATTGGGGCAGATATGCGCATTTAAGAATTTTTGTGGCCAAGTTTTTGGGGTCGGCGGTTGTGAGCGTTGTCTGAAAATTGATATGTCTCTAGCTCTAGCTAGGGTGTCGAAAAAAGTTGCGATCATACAGACGGACAGACGAACAGACGAACGGTACTAAAGTATAACAACTGAGAAATTATGGACATTTCCTCTAACTAATTGCTTGGATTTGCTGAAACACCAACCATTTATAAATTAAAGGATGGATGACATATGTCATTGTAAAACTTGAAGTAATTGCATTCAGTTATCCCGAATCTTTTCAATATGGCGTCGATGTACTTTTCCTGTGCAAGGAATATGCGATGCTCTTTCAGATCCTGCTTGAATTCTATGCCCAGACAGGTTGTCACTGGGCCGAGATTTTTCATCTCAAATGCGTCTCCGAGGATTTCTTAGGTCTGATGCAACCAATCCGGATGATTTGACGTCAACAGCAAATCATCTACGTAAATGGATACTAGGAGAATCTTCTTCCCCTGCCGTTTGACGAACAAGCTTGGGTCCTGTTCTAATGCAACTTCTTGTAGCTTCGTCATGAGTCTACAATACCAACGCAAACTGGACTGGCGTAATCCGTATAGCGCCTTCTTCAACAAACATACAGGGCTTCTCATTGATGACAGCGCCGCACGCCATTCCGCTGTTGTCTTCATGTACTCTGCTCGAAGTGAATCCTGCTTCGTTCCAATTGATTGGCCCGATTCCAACTTTTCCATGAAATCATTGAAGCTCTCTGGCACCTCCATATATACGCTCTCTTCGAGCTCGCCGTTTAGGTAGGCTGTGACCACGTCCATTTGATGTATCTCCATATCAAGTTCCGCTGCCATGGCCACCAAAAATCGACTTATCGAACTTTCTTTTTTCCTGAAACGGTACCATTGTCTTTTGTCCGAAACACCATTTTGCAACCTATAATCTTTCGATCCTTAGGGCGTTCCACTATCTTCCATGTTCCGTTGTGTATCTGCGCCAGAAACTCATCTTCAATTGCCCTTGTCCAACTGACGCTGTCCTCGTGGCTTTTCCCCTCTTTCAGTGTAGTTGGATCATCTGTCGCAGCCATTTTTGCCATTTCGCATTCCTCGAATGTCTCGCTTGAGCTGCTCTGCTGGTCGCTGCTGTTCACTTGTCCTGGTGGTTGATATATTTTCCGTGGCCTACCACGCTGGCCTGTACTCTTGATCTTGGGACACCCTCTGCCACGCTGCTGCTCAACTAACTTCTGCTTGGGTCGCTCAACTGAACTGTTATCGTCGCTGGTAACACCATCACAAGGTTTAATCGTGATATCGATGTCGAAACCTCCGTTTGAGTTTTGATCCCTTTCGTTGAACTCAGCGTAATCGCTTTTGAAACCTGGAACATTCAAAAACTTGACATCTTTGCTTACTATTACCTTACGCTTTTCAGGTAAATATAATCGACATGCCTTCGATGTAGTTGAGTAGCCGAGCAGTATGCATTCTTCCGATCTTGATTCAAATTTACCCTTATTTTAACCTCAAATTTTGGCGCAAATCTCGATACATAGAAAGAATCGTTCAACGTTAAGTCAACTGCGTTGCTTCTGTTTCGTAATTGCTATTTTACCATTACCAATGCCACTAATTCGTGTGGTCTTATTGTTGGCCAAATGTAAAGTCTTTTCGACTGTTTGCAATATCAGTGAACATGCTCTTATTTGAACTCATCTGTGTCGTGCAACCACTATCGAGGCACCACAAGACATGTTTTCTCATCGGCAGGAATAGGCCATCTTTCTAACGCGTTTAGCGAAGTCTCACTCGTTGTTATCGCTGTGCCTGACAGTCTGTTCATTTGTATTGTTTTTCATATTCTTCTTTGGGTTGCTTCTACAATTTCGCGCGAAATGTCCGGCCTCGCCGCAGCTGAAACATTTTATGTCTTCCCGCTGCACTTTATCGCTTTTTTCTACTTTGCTATTTCTTTCCACACCTTTCCGACAATTAGCGAACATTGCGCTTTGTTTTTCCGCGATTATCTTTATTTTTACGCGCTTCTGACTCTTCAGAATTTTGACGCGAAGCACATCGGGATGGGGCAAGTCATCTCATGCTTCCATCGTACATCTGAACATTTCATAAGAGTCAGGCAAACTATATAGCAATAAGATTACTAACAAATCATTTTCAAACGACACCTATTTCTTTCAATTCTTTCACTGCGTCGAAAAATGCATTTACATTTTGGCGCGCACTAGCGCCCTCGTTCCTTCGCGACAATGCCACTCGTTTCATCGGGCTTGCTTTTTGCACTGGCCCCTTTGATTGAAATTTCTTCTGCCATTTCAACCAGTATTCTTTCGCCGAACTACGCTCTTCAATAATAGCCAATTCCGATGGGCTAATCGATAATAATATGTCCGCGCGCGCCTTCTCATCGTATTTTTTCCATACACCTCGATCTGTCGCATATTCTGGGAAATTTTTGTTCCATTAACATAATGCCATAGTTCGTTTTTCACTAATATAGCACACATCTGCAATTTACACGTGTCATAGTTCTCCGCACACAGTGGCTCAATCTTAATAAATGCAGAAATCAAAGTTTTTATTAGGATAACGACGCGACTTATTTGGCTGTCTAAAACGGAGGTGTATCACATGCTATTGTGAAATTCATATTTGAATACATACGAATGAAGGAACAATGCAAAATTTAGGATAAACTAAATAAGAGTGGCCAGATTGTTACATTGTATACAATAGGGTCACATTTGCAACAGGGCAACAGGTTGAAAAATATGTTGGAGAAGTTTCCTACTAATCTACGTTCCAAGTTTGGTAGCTTTAGTTCTAAACTGACTGCTCCTCACAATATACTTTTAAAAATGCATAACTAGCTTCAAATTGCATGAGATATATGGTTTAATCGATTTACACCATCAGCTATATCGGTTTTGGGAGGCTGAGTGGGCGTGGTCTTTCAGTTTTATTACCCATCTTTCTAGGGCGCTCCTAAAATTTTGTGACTAGCCTAAAAATTGTGGCAAATATGCGCATTTAAGAATTTTTGGGGCCAAGTTTTAGGGGTCGGCGGGTGTGAGCGTTGTCTGAAAAATGATATGACTCTAGCTCTAGCTAGGGTGTCGAAAAAAGTTGCGATCATACAGACGGACAGACGAACAGACGAACGGTACTAAAGTATAACAACTGAGAAATCATGGACATTTCATCTAACTAATTGCTTGGATTTGCTGAAACACCAACTATTTATAAATTAAAGGATGGATGACATATATCATTGTAAAACTTGAAGTAAATGCATTCAGTCATCCCGAATCTTATCAATATGGCGTCGATGTACTTTTCCTGTGCAATGAATATGCGATGCTCTTTCAGATCCTGCTTGAATTCTATGCCCAGACATGTTGTCACTGGGTCGAGATTTTTCATCTCAAATGCGTCTCCGAGGATTTCTTAGTTCTGATGCAACCAATCCGGATGATTTGACGTCAATTTCAAATCATCTACGTAAATGGATACTAGGAGAATCTTCTTCCCTGCCGTTTGACAAACAAGCTTGGGTCCTGTTCTAATCCAACTTCTTGTAGCTTCGTCATGAGTCTACAATACCAACGCAAGCTGGACTGGCGTAATCCGTATAGCGCCTTCTTCAACAAACATACAGGGCTTCTCATTGATGACAGCGCCGCACGACATTCACCTGTTGTCTTCATGTACTCTGCTCGAAGTGAATCCTGCTTCGTTCCAATTGATTTACCCGATTCTGGCACCTCCATATGTACGCTCTCTTCGAGCTCGCCGTTTAGGTAGGCTGTGACCACGTCCATTTGATGTATCTCCATATCAAGTTCCTCTGCCATGGCCACCAAAAGTCGACTTATCGAACTTTCTTTTTCCTGAAACGGTACCATTGTGTCTTGTCCGAAACACCATTTTGCAACCTATGATCTTTCGATCCTTAGGGCGTTCCACTATCTTCCATGTACCGTTGTGCATCTGCGCCAGAAACTCATCTTCAATTGCCTTTCTCCAACTGACGCTGCCCTCGTGGCTTTTCCCCTCTTTCAGTGTAGTTGGATCATCTGTCGCAGCCATTTTTGCCATTTCGCATTCATCGAATGTCTCGCTTGAGCTGCTCTGCTCGTCGCTGCTGTTCACTTGTCCTGGTGGTTGATATATTTTCCGTGGCCTACCACGCTGGCCTGTACTCTTTATCTTGGGACGCCCTCTGCCACGCTACTGTTCAACTAACTTCTGCTTGGGTCGCTCAACTGAACTGTTATCGTCGCTGATAGAACCATCACAAGGTTTACTCGTGATATTGATGACGAAACCTCCATTTGAGTTTTGATCCCTTTCGTAGAACTCAGCGTATTCGCTTTTGAAATCTAGAACATTCATAAACTAGACATCTATGCTTACTATTACCTTACGCTTTTCGGGTAAATATAATCGACATGCCTTCGATGTAGTTGAGTAGCCGAGCAGTATGCATTCTTCCGATCTTGATTCAAATTTACCCTTTATTTGAACCTCAAATTTTGGCGCAAATCCGATACATAGAAAAAATCGTTCAACGTTAAGTCAACTCGTTGATTCTGTTTCGTAACTGCGATTTTAGCATTACCAATGCCACTAATCCGTGTGGTCTTATTATTGGCCAAATGTAAAGTCTTTTCGACTTTTGCAATATCAGTGAAAATGCTCTTATTTGAACTCATGTGTGCCGTGCAACCACTATCGAGGCACCACAAGCCAGTTTTCTCATCGTCAGAAAAGGCCATCTCTATCGCGTTTAGCAAAAGCTCACGGTTTTATGCTGTACCTGCACTGTTCTATCCATTTCTATTGCTTTTCATATTCTTTTATGAGTTGCTTCGACCATTCGGCTCGAAATGTCAAACCTTGCCACAGCTGAAACATTTTCTGTCCTTCCCGCTGCACTTTATCGCTTTTTTCTACTTTGTTCTTTTTTTCCACATCTTTCCGACGATTAGGGCAAATTTTCGTTCCATCAACAGAGCTCGTTTTTCACTAATATAGCAAGCCTCTGCCATAGTTCTCCGCACACAGTGGCTCAATCTTAATAAATGCGCCTGCCATTTTTCACAGCTACACTATTTATTGTCAACGGTTTCTTGCTTATTTATCACTGGGCCCATAACCTGTTGGATTTGTTAGATCCGATCGCACAGTTTCACAGCATTTATAAACAAGATAACGATATTCTGCAGGAATCAAAGTTTTTATTTGGATAACGACGCGACTTATTTGGCAGTCTAAAACGGAGTGTATTACATGCTATTGTGAAATTCATATTTGAGTACATACGAATGAAGGAACAATGCAAAACTTAAGATAAACTAAATAAGAGTTGCCAGATTGTTACATTGTATATAATAGGGTCACATTTGCAACAGGGCAACAGGTTGAAAAATATGTTGGAGAAGTTTCCTACTAATCTACGTTCCAAGTTTGGTAGCTTTAGTTCTAAACTGACTGCTCCTCACAATATACCTTTAAAATTTGATAACTAGCTTCAAATTGCATGAGATATATGGTTTTATCGATTTACACCATCAGGTATATCGGTTTTGGGAGGCTGAGTGGGCGTGGTCATTCAATTTTATTACCCATCTTTCTAGAGCGCTACTAAATTTTTGTGACTCTCTAGCTTACAAATTGTGGCAGATATGCGCATTTAAGAATTTTTGGGGCCAAGTTTTTGGGGTCGGCGGTTGTGAGCGTTGTCTGAAAATTGATATGTCTCTAGCTGCTCTAGCTAGGGTGTCGAAAAAAGTTGCGATCATACAGACGGACAGACGAACAGACAAACGGTACTAAAGTATAACAACTGAGAAATTATGGACATTTCCTCTAACTAATTGCTTGGATTTGCTGAAACATCAACTATTTATAAATTAAAGGCATGGATGACATATGTCATTGTAAAACTTGAAGTAATTGCATTCAGTCATCCCGAATCTTTTCAATATGGCGTCGATGTACTTTTCCTGTGCAAGGAATATGCGATGCTCTTTCAGATCCTGCTTGAAGTCTATGCCCAGACAGGTTGTCACTGGGCCGAGATTTTTCATCTCAAATACGTCTCCGAGGATTTCTTAGGTCTGATGCAACCAATCCGGATGATTTGACGTCAACAGCAAATCATCTACGTAAATGGATACTAGGAGAATCTTCTTCCCCTGCCGTTTGACGAACAAGCTTGGGTCCTGTTCTAATCCAACTTCTTGTAGCTTCGTCATGAGTCTACAATACCCAACGCAAGCTGGACTGGCGTAATCCGTATAGCGCCTTCTTCAACAAACATACAGGGCTTCTCATTGATGACAGCGCCGCACGCCATTCCGCTGTTGTCTTCATCTACTCTGCTCGAAGTGAATCCTGCTTCGTTCCAATTGATTTGCCCGATTCCAACTTTTCCATGAAATCATTGAAGCTCTCTGGCACCTCCATATGTACGCTCTCTTCGAGCTCGCCGTTTAGGTAGGCTGTGACCACGTCCATTTGATGTATCTCCATATCAAGTTCCGCTGCCACGGCCACCAAAAATCGACTTATCGAACTTTCTTTTGTCCGAAACACCATTTTGCAGCCTATAATCTTTCGATCCTTAGGGCGTTCCACTATCTTCCATGTACCGTTGTGTATCTGCGCCAGAAACGCACCTTCAATTGCCCTTGTCCAACTGACGCTATCCTCGTGGCTTTTCCCCTTTTTCAGTGTAGTTGGATCATCAGTCGCAGCTATTTTTGCCATTTCGCATTCATCGAATGTCTCGCTTGAGCTGCTCTGCTGGTCGCTGCTGTTCACTTGTCCTGGTGGTTGATATATTTTCCGTGGTCTACCAAGCTGGCCTGTACTCTTTATCTTGGGACGCCCTCTGCCACGCTGCTGCTCAACTAACTTCTGCTTGGGTCGCTCAACTGAACTGTTATCGTCGCTGGTAACACCATCACAAGGTTTAATCGTGATATCGATGTCGAAACCTCCGTTTGAGTTTTGATCCCTTTCGTTGAACTCAGCGTAATCGCTTTTGAAACCTGGAACATTCAAAAACTTGACATCTTTGCTTACTATTACCTTACGCTTTTCAGGTAAATATAATCCTCATTTCAGTTGCAGTATCTCAGCGTCAGGATGCGCTGTCATTGGCAGCATCTACGCTGGAACATTCAATTCATAGACGTTTTCTTTTGCACAATGCTTGCTTTGCCTTTCACTTATCGATTTAGCATTCGCTTATCCGCTCTGCACTAATCAGGTTTAACATATTAGCTTATCGATTGTTTCATAGTTCCATTCTTTGCTATGATGAGGGTTTTGCAGTAGCTTCAGTGAGCCCACGTAATACGTACCGCTCTTTGCATAAGCAACGATCTAACAATGCGATTTTTCCGAACTAATTTCAAAGACAGCTCTTATTTGAACCTCAAATTTTGGCGCAAATCTGATACATAGAAAAAATCTTTCAACGTTAAGTCAACTCGTTGCTTCTGTTTCGTAACTGCGATTTTAGCATTACCAATGCCACTAATCCATGTGGTCTTATTGTTGGCCAAATGTAAAGTCTTTTCGACTTTTGCAATATCAGTGAACATGCTCTTATTTGAACTCATGTGTGCCGTGCAACCACTATCGAGGCACCACAAGCCATTTTTCTCATCGGCAGAAAAGGCCATCTCTAACGCGATTAGCGAAAGCTCACCGTTTTATGCTGTACCTGCACTGTTCTGTCCATTTGTATTGCTTCTCATAATTTGTTATGGGTTGCTTCGACAATTCCGCTCGAAATGTCAAACCTTGCCGCAGCTGAAACATTTTCTGACGATAAGCGAACATTGCGCTTTGTTCTTCGCGATTATGTTTATTTTTACGCGCTTCTGACTCTTCAAGAATTTTGACGCGAAGCACATCGGGATGGGGCAAGTGATCTCATGCGTCCATCGCACATCTGAACACTTCATAAGAGTCAGGCAAACTATATAGCAGTACGATTAATAACAAATCATTTCCAATCGCGACACATATTTCTTTCAATTTTTTCACTGCGTCGAAAAATGCATTTATATTTTGGCGCGCACTAGCGCCCTCGTTCCTTCGCAACAATGCCACTCGTTTCAGCAGGCGTGCTTTTTGCTCTGGCCCCTTTGATTGAAATGTCTCCTGCAGTTTCAACCAGTATTCTTTCGCCGAATTACACTCTTCAATTATAGCCAATTCCGATGGGCTAATCGATAATAATATGTCCGCCGCGCCTTCGCATCGTATGTTTTCCATACAGCTCGATCTGCCGCATTTTCTGGGCAAATTTTCGTTCCATCAACATACTGCCATAGTTCGTTTTTCACTAATATAGCAAGCATCTGCATTTGCACGTGGCATAGTTCTCCGTACACAGTGGCTCAATCTTAATAAATGCGCCTGCCATTTTTCACAGCTACACTATTTATTGTCAACGTTTTCTTGCTTATTTATCACTGGGCCCATAACCTGTTGGATTTGTTAGACAATTAGCGAACATTGCGCTTTGTTTTTCCGCGATTATCTTTATTTTTACGCGCTTCTGACTCTTCAAGAATTTTGACGCGAAGCACATCGGGATGGGGCAAGTCATCTCATGCTTCCATCGTACATCTGAACATTTCATAAGAGTCAGGCAAACTATATAGCAATAAGATTACTAACAAATCATTTTCAAACGACACCTATTTCTTTCAATTCTTTCACTGCGTCGAAAAATGCATTTACATTTTGGCGCGCACTAGCGCCCTCGTTCCTTCGCGACAATGCCACTCGTTTCATCGGGCTTGCTTTTTGCTCTGGCCCCTTTGATTGAAATTTCTTCTGCCATTTCAACCAGTATTCTTTCGCCGAACTACGCTCTTCAATAATAGCCAATTCCGATGGGCTAATCGATAATAATATGTCCGCGCGCGCCTTCTCATCGTATTTTTTCCATACACCTCGATCTGTCGCATATTCTGGGAAATTTTTGTTCCATTAACATAATGCCATAGTTCGTTTTTCACTAATATAGCACACATCTGCAATTTACACGTGTCATAGTTCTCCGCACACAGTGGCTCAATCTTAATAAATGCAGAAATCAAAGTTTTTATTAGGATAACGACGCGACTTATTTGGCTGTCTAAAACGGAGTGTATCACATGCTATTGTGAAATTCATATTTGAATACATACGAATGAAGGAACAATGCAAAATTTAGGATAAACTAAATAAGAGTGGCCAGATTGTTACATTGTATACAATAGGGTCACATTTGCAACAGGGCAACAGGTTGAAAAATATGTTGGAGAAGTTTCCTACTAATCTACGTTCCAAGTTTGGTAGCTTTAGTTCTAAACTGACTGCTCCTCACAATATACTTTTAAAAATTGCATAACTAGCTTCAAATTGCATGAGATATATGGTTTAATCGATTTACACCATCAGGTATATCGGTTTTGGGAGGCTGAGTGGGCGTGGTCATTCAGTTTTATTACCCATCTTTCTAGGGCGCTCCTAAAATTTTGTGACTCTCTAGCCTACAAATTGTGGCAAATATGCGCATTTAAGAATTTTTGGGGCCAAGTTTTAGGGGTCGGCGGGTGTGAGCGTTGTCTGAAAATTGATATGACTCTAGCTCTAGCTAGGGTGTCGAAAAAAGTTGCGATCATACAGACGGACAGACGAACAGACGAACGGTACTAAAGTATAACAACTGAGAAATCATGGACATTTCCTCTAACTAATTGCTTGGATTTGCTGAAACACCAACTATTTATAAATTAAAGGATGGATGACATATATCATTGTAAAACTTGAAGTAAATGCATTCAGTCATCCCGAATCTTATCAATATGGCGTCGATGTACTTTTCCTGTGCAATGAATATGCGATGCTCTTTCAGATCCTGCTTGAATTCTATGCCCAGACAGGTTGTCACTGGGTCGAGATTTTTCATCTCAAATGCGTCTCCGAGGATTTCTTAGGTCTGATGCAACCAATCCGGATGATTTGACGTCAACAGCAAATCATCTACGTAAATGGATACTAGGAGAATCTTCTTCCCTGCCGTTTGACGAACAAGCTTGGGTCCTGTTCTAATGCAACTTCTTGTAGCTTCGTCATGAGTCTACAATACCCAACGCAAGCTGGACTGGCGTAATCCGTATAGCGCCTTCTTCAACAAACATACAGGGCTTCTCATTGATGACAGCGCCGCACGCCATTCCGCTGTTGTCTTCATGTACTCTGCTCGAAGTGAATCCTGCTTCGTTCCAATTGATTTGCCCGATTCCAACTTTTCCATGAAATCATTGAAGCTCTCTGGCACCTCCATATGTACGCTCTCTTCGAGCTCGCCGTTTAGGTAGGCTGTGACCACGTCCATTTGATGTATCTCCATATCAAGTTCCGCTGCCATGGCCACCAAAAATCGACTTATCGAACTTTCTTTTTCCTGAAACGGTACCATTGTGTCTTGTCCGAAACACCATTTTGCAACCTATGATCTTTCGATCCTTAGGGCGTTCCACTATCTTCCATGTACCGTTGTGCATCTGCGCCAGAAACTCATCTTCAATTGCCTTTCTCCAACTGACGCTGCCCTCGTGGCTTTTCCCCTCTTTCAGTGTAGTTGGATCATCTGTCGCAGCCATTTTTGCCATTTCGCATTCCTCGAATGTCTCGCTTGAGCTGCTCTGCTCGTCGCTGCTGTTCACTTGTCCTGGTGGTTGATATATTTTCCGTGGCCTACCACGCTGGCCTGTACTCTTTATCTTGGGACGCCCTCTGCCACGCTGCTGCTCAACTAACTTCTGCTTGGGTCGCTCAACTGAACTGTTATCGTCGCTGATAGACACCATCACAAGGGTTACCGTGATATTGATGACGAAACCAACGCAAGCTGGACTGGCGTAATCCGTATAGCGCATTCTTCAACAAACATACAGGGCTTCTCGTTGGTGACAGCGCCGCACGCTATTCCGCTGTTGTCTTCATCTACTCTGCTCGAAGTGAATCCTGCTTCGTTCCAATTAATTTTCCCGATTCCAACTTTTCCATGAAATCATTGGCGCTCTCTGGCACCTCCATATATACGCTCTCTTCGAGCTCGCCGTTTAGGTAGGCTGTGACCACGACCATTTGATGTGTCTCTATATGCAAGTTCCGCTGCCATTATTTTTTCCTGAAACGGTACTGTTGGCAGCAGCAGCAATGAAATTGAATTGATTATGAGTTGTTAACATGCTTGAATTTGGAGCCCTTCGTGGCTAAATATAAATAACTTATTGGTAGTCTTAATTACATATCCACATTATGTTAAATGCAGTTTGAGCTGCAGCAGCCGGCGTTAGCGCGCCTCATTGTGCAGCGCTCACTGAACAGCGCTCTCATTGCACGCGCTCTCTTTGCAGCGCTCGCTCTCTCTCTCTCTCTCGATAAAGTGCGTTCTCTGATCGGCCGGCTGCTGCAGCTAATCAGTTGTTTCGCATAGCTCTAGCTTATCGATCGTTTTATAGTTATTCTCGTTGAGAAGGTTTGCGGTGGCTGGTGGCCGACGTGATTCGGTATCGTTGTGTTAAACAACTAAACAAACAAAATATTAGTGAGCTAATTGTAAAAAAAAACTCTAATTTGAACAAAAGGTGCATAAAACAGACACATCGACAAGTGCAATAGAAATCCGCTAGTCAATCGCCGTTTAGTGTGTGTATCTGCTTCGCTTGAAATTCCGTGAACTTCTTTTTCGTGTACATAAGCAGCTGTGCGTGGGCGATTGAGCATATAGAGACCGTTTCTCTCTCGGTGCATTTGTTGTTTGTCGGTAGCTTGGTGCATTTGGCTGCAATTTTGTGCGCGCGTTAAGCTTGAATATGAACTCAAGCACAGTCGCGTCCGCAGATCGTGTGCCTGCGCAAATATCGTTTTATAAGCGGAATGTTGAAGATATTTATAATTCACTAAATAGTGTTGACATTTCATGTTCGGAATCTGAGATCATTTCGTTTGATGCTGTGCTGCTTAAGGCAAAATTAGACTTAGTGAATAAAATTGAAAAATCGTTTGTCCTTGAGCATGAGAAGCTGGAGTGGTTTGACTATAATGAAATGTATATTGAGTTTTACCAAAGCTTTCAATGGCTGGTTGTGACATTGGAGGTCCGATTGAAAGGGAGTAGTAGGGAAATGTGGGTTCTATGACAGGAAGTGGCTTATTGCTTTTGATTTTTAATTGCTTCATTATTGGAGCTAATTTATTGCTTTTGGGTGGGGGAGTGACATGTGTGTGACCTTTTTTATGAAAATGTGTGATTTTGGATCACGTATGAGACATTTATGATCGAAGGGTATAGATTTATGGCTGACCCTTTTTTTATTGTGGGTTGGCATGAGGTGGAGAATCACTCAGCAGCACTAGTGTGTGCGTACGTGATTGTGGTTTTAATGAGAATATTGTGTGCTAGGCATGTAACCCGTAACCTGCGTGCTGTGAATCAGGTGGATGATCACTCAGCAGCAACTTGTGTGTGCGTACGTAATTGTGGTTTTAAGGAGAATATTGTGTGCTTACATGTTCTAGGAGCTTTATCCATTCCAGATGGGACTCAGCTCTGGTGTGAATTGGAGGCATCGCTTCCTTATTTGTTTGTTTAGTTGGTATCGGCCAGGCCATCAGGTGTCCCAAATGAAAATCCACTGAATTTTCATCGTCGTCCATAAAATTAAACAGCTCCTGAATGTTCCTCGACATCTTTTTGAATGAGATACTTGTATTCAAGACGCTCTTTTATATCCGAAATTCTCTACACTGAGTACATTCGTTTCATACATAAATTAACCGAAACCTTAGTGCACAGGTCCGAAGGTTTAAAGGAAATTACTGACAGGTTCATCACAAACTCAATACTGTTCATGAAATTTTCATCTATTACTAGTACGCACACGTAATTTATTTATTTATTTTTTTTTTTTTTGGCAGATTTTCATTGATGTTTATCCGTAAGAGTTGTGATCATTTGAGAACCCAAACCATTTAAGTAGAACTCTGTCATTTCGACGCCTTATTATCTTTTCAATTAAGTACGTGTCTGGAAATTTTGTTTTCCTCAACTCTTCATTATAGAAAACTCCTTTCAGAACTGCACCTTGATAGTCTTCCAGTATGTATGTAGTTGGATTGGGTTTTTTGTATTTGATGTACTTTAAAAATTTCAGTTGTCCAGTTCGGTGTATACCCCTTTTCAAATGTATGTTTATGCTTGCTAATACGCACATAATCTCCAACATGAAATTTACTGCCATTGAAGATTTTTATACGATTGTAGGCAGTATTCAATAAATTGTTCTCATTTAAAGAATTAACATCAACAGGTATCATTTGAATTGTTCTATGATGTTTTCGATTGTACTGCACTTATCAATTGCTTATAAATTGTAATCCAGCGATATGTTCCATTATAACTGTTGGCAGCAGCAGCAGCAAATAACTATAATTGATTAGGTAGCTCTAATATGTTTGATTTGGAGCCCTGCGTGGCCTAATCTAAATGTTGTTAATCTTAAGTACATATGCACATTATTTTAAGTGCAGTTTGAGCTGCAGCAGCCAGTGTTAGCAGCGCTCTCATTGTGCAGCGCTCTCCTTTGCGCAGCGCTCTCTCTCTCGCGATCAAGTGCGTTCGCTGATCGGCCGGCTGCTGCAGCTATTCATTCGTTTCGCATAGCTCTAGCTTATCGTTCGGTAATCTCGTTGTGAAAAGATTTAGCAATTGGCTTCAAATCTTTAATAGTTGATAGAAAGACTAAGCGTTTGGCTTCTAGTCTAAGAATATATGAATAAAGTTATTAATTGGAACATAAAGCTATTAACGCAAACATTTGGTGACCCCGACGTGATCGTTTTTGCGTATCGTAATTAAACCATAAAGTGCGTTTAATAAACAATAACAGAAGAATATTAGTGAATTAAGTGATAAACAACTATAATTTGAGCACAGCCAAAGGTGCACAAATTAAATAACAACACACGTGCAAAAGAAGTTCGTCACATAATCGCCGCTTCGTGTGCCTCTGCTTCGCTTTGAGCTTTTGTGAACTTTTTCGTGTACATAAGCAACTGTACGTGGGGCGATTGAGCATATAGAGACCGTTTCTCTCTCGGTGCATTTGTTATTGTCGGTAGTTTAGAAGTCGTGCTACTGGCGACGGCTGTCATTCTAGTGAAAAGTCGTTCGGGCCTATTCCTACCATGCAGAGCCTTACTGGACTCGGGCTCTCAACTGCATCTGGTCACCTCTCGCTTGGCGCAACAGTTACAATTAAAAAAAAACTCGATCTCACAACTATAGTGTCCGGTCTCGGTGACACTAATGTTCGTACTGAAGGTCATACGGTGGAAATTGGATTCAAGTCTCCAAGTATCGGACTATGCCGATTCACTTGCCAGCTTTGGTCTCACCCACTATTACGGACAGTCAGCCCGGCATTGCAATTGACATACAAAATTGGAACATTCCAGCCAACATGCGACTGGCTGACCCCGCTTTTTTACAAACCTCATCGTGTGGATTTGCTGATTGGAGCCAGCATGTTCTTTGACTTGCTGTGCGTTGGTCAGATCAGGCTCGTACCTGGACTACCTTTGTTACAAAAGACTCGTCTTGGCTGGGTAGTCACAGGTGGTGGTCAACGTATGAGCCAAACTTCATTGTTGGTCTCAAATTCCGCATTGAATGACTTCCCCATTGTTGAAGATTGACTGGATGAGATTGCTCGACTATGTTGGGAGGTTGACAGCTACAGCGTTGATTTGAACAGTGGCGAGGAGATTTCTCTAGAGGCACAGCAAGCAGGATCATCAGCTGACAGGAGCAGCAGAAGCCACAACTGCTGACACGGAGCAGGCAATGCAGCCCATGGAAGGGGATGCAGATGCTCCATTGTTGACCATCAACAGTGGCAACACTGAATCTGTAGCTGCTGCTCCAAACTCCGAAGTAGGCCCTACCAAAATGGACAAGTGTCCAGTGTTGAATGGAGCAGGTATTGCAGGAGTAGCTGGAACTGCAACAGTAGTTGGAGCAATCACAACACCTGCTCCAAAAACAACTAACAGTAGTGAGATAAAAGTATGACGTCATTGCTACCACAGGCCAAGAAGAGCAGCGCACGCAACTCGATCAATGAGGAAGGACACGCAGAGCCACAATGTGAACACCGCAAGGCACCCCCATTACCGCTGTGTTGACCAGTCGGTGCTCGTTTTTTATGAGTGGCGAGCACTTATCTGCCAATCTGCGGACACATTTAATTCTTTACCGTTAGTTCCAATTGCAGAAAATCTTGGCGATCTCGATGTGCTAACTCCACGGCAACAATTCTGGAACCGGACCTAACGGGGATGGACTGCAACCCTTTGATGATTTGCAGCGAGTCATCCACGTACATAATTTCGCTTTGGGCTTCGTTGGCGAGAGGAGTGGCAACATCATGCTAGATGGAGATCTCCGACTCGATCTCTTCAGGTGGATGACTTAGATTTGGCCACGATTTAGAGAGCGTGCGGCAATTCCAAACAGATGTGGCGTTGCGCAAGTGAAAACCATTTGAAGACTACAAAAGGCGGGATAGCAGAAGCTGTCAACAAGATGTTCCTGCTGCCTGTTACGGAACCCTGTTGAAAAGCATTCTTTCAACGGGGGGAATATGTTGGCAGCAGCAGCAAAGAAATTGTATTGATTATGAGTTGTCAACATGCTTGAACTTGGAGCCCTGCGTGGCTAAATATAAATAGCTGCTTGAGCCTCTCTCGCCAACTATTGATCCTCCTAGTTCCTTTAGTTGGTTGTTTGTCTCCAACAAAGTTGGTGGCATTGTCACAATGAATGGTTTGACATTTGCCGCGTCGGCTTAGGAAGCGCCGCAGGGCTCCTAGAAAGGCATTTGTAGTCAGATCGCTCACCAGCTCGAGGTGGACCGCCTTTGTAGAGAAGCAACAGAATACGGATATGTATGCCTTATCTGGTCTTTTTCCGCGAATCCCTAAGGATGAATCCAAATTGGTCCGCAACAGTCTACGCCTGTAGTGAGAAACGGGCGTGTTGGTGTTACTCGATCGGCTGGCAGATTGCCCATAATTTGATTCATTAACTTGTATTTTGCCTTGTTGCACTTCCCACAGTTGTGAACGATATTTCTCGACATAGTTTTGTCGTTCAGGATCCAACATTGTTGTCTAGCATTTGATCGTAAGGCTTGAGCACCGCAGTGCATTTTGTCTTCATGCAGCTCTCGTAATATCATCTTCACTATTGGATCGTTGTAAGGCAGCAGAATCTGGTGCCTTGCATTATAATAGAGTAGGGCTTGAGCACACAATGATGAGGGATGAAATAGTGGTTTGTTGGAAGGAGTTTTCGAGGGACAGCTTTCATATGACCCAATTGTTCACATTCGGTCATGAAGTCCACATATGCCTTCCAGATTTTTGAAACTGTCCTTTCTAGTACGAGGAATCTTTTTTCTGCCGTCTCCAAAGAGGGCCCCAGGGCTGAAGTTATAAATGTTCAGCAAACGGCAATTTTACGTAGATAACTCTCACATCTGCAGCAGTCTGGCAAGTTCTCAATGAAATGGCTCTCGCACTCCCTTTTCAGTTGGTGTACGACGCCTTTCTGCTGTTTTCCAAGTTGTCTAGGGTCCAGAATCAGCTCCATTATGGCATTCGTTTCGATGCTCCTGTAGCTACTGCACAAATGGCTGCTGACATCCTTGATTCTTTTTATTTTTCCAGCCACAACCCATCCCAACTTGGTCGTTTGCGTGATTGGACCAGCGTATTGGTATGTTGTGCCGTGGGAGCAAGAGTGGCATAATAGTGTTCCGCACCGATAAGCATGTCAGATTTTGCCAGGTTTGTTGAATTGGGGATCTGCCAACGGTAGTGTTGCTGGCATGTTCCAATCTCTATTATTTATGCGTCGGGCCGGCTGATCCGTAATAATGTGCGGTAGAATAAATGCTTCGCTCCGCGTTGTAAAGTCGTTACATAATGACCCTACCAACAGATTTACACGAGCTCTGCTTGTCTTTTGTTTAGATTTATATTTTTTGCTACTTGCTGATGCTGGCAACTGGATTTTTGTTGCTCCGCCGTAGAATTTTCCGTCACGCAGCAGCGTGCTGTGTCTCTTGAAGCACTTGAAGCATTTAAAACTACTTGGGCAAACCTTTGCCATGTGATCTCCTTTGAGGCAGTTGCATCGCATAGTTTTTGTCGTTGAATTCAACTTCTCAGAGGCTGTCTTTTGCATGGAAATCGTCGCATCGAAAAATGATATGATTAGACTTCTTGCAACGGAGACAATTCTTCCTTGTAGTTGAGGAGGATGCACAAGTTGCTCCCATCGAATATTTTTTGGTATTGCTCGTGTGTTTTGCTTCCGCTAGCTAAAACACGAACTCTTTAGTTCGCGAAACTGGCGCATGATGTCCAGCTTGTGTGCTTGCTTCGTGTTGCTTAATGATTGCTCGTACAGCGGTTTTATTTGTGCTGTCCAGCTTATTTCGTATGACCGCTATTAAAATTGGGTCCGACGTTGAGATGTCGAATCCGAGTCCCTTGATAGACAAGCAATCGCTAATCGCGGTACTCCATGGTTGATCTTATGTCTACATTGCCTGTTAACGCGACGTCTGCAATACGCGTCGTTGTACTTTGGCTTGTTGCAGGTCAAAATCGGTTCAATACTGTTGATGCTGTGTCTCTTGGATTGTCGTATGCGTAAACCAACATGTTCCATGCGTGAAGGTAGTTATCCTCTTTCAAGTTGATTTAGGCGTATTAGTCTTTCTGCCTCACCGATCACGCCGGCATTTTAGATACCACATTTTTCGAATTGCTGGCCTGTTGGTATCGTGTACCATGGACACAAACATATCAAAGAATTGTGTCCATTTTAATATATCCCCATCAAATTTTGGGGATGGTTGCGCGAGGCAAGTTACAGTCATTGAGATGCACTGCTTGATTGCTTCTCGAAGCTAGTGCCCGTTGTACATCTTCTTCTGTCTGTAGATACTCCTTCGTATCATATCCATTTTCTTCTGGGTTTCCAACTTCTTCATACAACCGAAAATGGACCTCTTGAATTTGTGCCCATAGATCTCCTTGCGAGCTCTAATGCTGCGTGCTCATAATAGGTGGTGCAATGTGCGATGTAGTGATGCGACTACGTTGCTCCTTTGTCGCAAATTCGCAATGCTCCATCGGGTTCTAAGGCTGATTGCTGACGCTGTCCATCGCCAACCATCAAGCTTCTTGCTTGTGGCTTAATTTGTTGGTTTCATCGTCGTTACTGTCGTTTACTTCCATCGCTACTTTAGAACTGCTGCTCTTAAGGTCCTCAGTAGTAGTGTGAAGCTATCTGGTGATTTTTCGGTAGCTCGCCAGATTTTCTTATGACTTCGCAATTTTCTTGGACAATTTTCCTCCATCTCTCATTGCTTTTAAGTTTGTAAGATAGCCAGTCTGAGACTTTTTCTCAGCGGAATCCTTTTTTATAATTAGATATCAGCCGTACAATCTCATTGCTAATATCTTAGCTGGACATCATGCACCCCATCGATGGTTACTTTTTCTGATGCCATTTTGACTGATTCTTGTAGCTTGTTGGACTCTTTACAGATGTGCATTGGTATATCTGCTTCTTAATCGGACTTTATTTTTGTCGCTTGATGGACTTTGTTGCAAATGCTGTGGTCGTTCAACTGCACGAGAGCTCCCTTTAATCCTGATATGTCGCCTTGTTGACAACTTCCGACGGTCTCACGAACACCTGATGATAGTGAACTGTGTTAGGAGATTGCAGGTATCCCTTTTGGTTGTCGCCTTGTTGACAACTTCAAATGTGGGTTTTTTTTGGAGGTTGGTTATCCTTTTGTCGCCTAGTTGACAACTGCAGAGGAATCAACGTCGGGGTCACCAAAATATTTGTGTATATTTTAAAGGAAGCATTCAGCAACATAAACTGACTACTAGTTGGACTTACGGAGAGGGAGGTCTATTCGATGCGCACAGTAAGTGCGATGGTAGAAACGAATGAGTAGACTTGTATGAAGATACTAAGACTTCTAAAAGACACACTATTTTTAGATGATACTGTTTGCTTGAGACTAGTTATGCTATTTGGCGGTTGACCTGAGCAATCAATAGTTATCTATGCGTGTACAGATACCATATCTTAAAATTATCTTATTTACGACACTGCCTGTGCTACTATCTGCTAATTGCAGGCCGCTCGGCAGGATTGGGACGGGTGTACTTTATTTGCTGTGTATCTCCGCTATCTGCAGCGTACAGCTGGCTTACGGATTTATATGAATCTAAACAATGGCGTCGATGTACTTTTCCTGTGCAAGGAATATGCGATGCTCTTTCAGATCCTGCTTGACTTCTATGTCCACACAGGTTGTCACTGGGTCGAGATTTTTCATCTCGCATGCGTCTCCGAGGATTTCTTAGGTCTGATGCAACCAATGCGAATGATTTGACGTCAACAGCAAATCATCTACGTAAATGGATACTAGGAGAATCTTCTTCCCGTGCCGTTTGACGACCAAGCTTGGGTCCGTGTTCTAATGCAACTTCTTGGTAGCTTCGTCATGAGTCTACAAACCCAACGCAAGTTGGACTGGCGTAATCCGTATAGCGCCTTCTTCAACAAATATACAGGGCTTCGCGTTGGTGACAGCGCCG